>PVIY010059780.1:0-11903 GCA_004026745.1 Myrmecophaga tridactyla
CCACTCAAATGGGTGGAGACATGCCATCCCCTAATCCAATTTAACAACCACTCTTGACTAAATCACATCATCAGGGAGATGATCTCATTACAGTCTCAAACATACAGTATTGAATAGGGATTATGCTACCTTTATGAAATGGGATTTATATTAAAACATGGCTTTTCTTAGGGGGCATACTTCTGTTCAAACCAGCACAGACCATAAAACAGTTAGAAGGAAATGTAGGGAAATATCTTATAAACCTTGTTCTTGGAGGTGGTTTTATAGACCTTACACCCAAAGCAAGAGCACTGAAGAAAAAAAGAAAGAAATGGGAACTCCTCAAAATTAAACAATATTTTGCATCAAAGAACTTCATCAAGAAAGTAAAAAGAGCCTACACAATGGGAGACAATATTTGGAAACGACATATCAGATAAAGGTCTAGTATCCAGAATTCATAAAGAGATTGTTCAACTCAACAACAAAAAGACAGCCAATCCAATTACAAAATGGGAAAAACATTTGAACAGAAACTTCTCAGAAGAGGAAATACAAATGGCCAAAAGGCACATGAAGAAATGCTCAACATCCCTGGCCATTAGAGAAATGCAAATCAAAATCACAGTGAGATATAATCTCACACCCACTAGAATGGCCATTATCAACAAAACAGAAAATGACAAGTGCTGGAGAGGATGTGGAGAAAGAGGCACACTTATTCACTGTTGGTGGGAATGTCAAATGGTGCAACCGTGGCAGAAGGCAGTTTGGCGGTTCTTCAAAAAGCTGAATATACAATTGCCATATGACCAAGCAATACTATTGCTAGGTATCTACTCAGAGGACATAAGGGCAAAGACACAAACGGACATTTGCACACAAATGTTTATAGCAGCATTATTTACAATTGCCAAGAGATGGAAAAAGCCAAAATGTCCCTCAACAGATGAGTGGCAAAACAAACTGTGGTATATACATACGATGGAATATTATGCAGCTTCAAGACAAAATAAAGTTGTGAAGTATGTACCAACATGGATAAACCTTGAGGACATTATACTGAATGAGATTAGTCAAAAACAAAAGGACAAATACTGTATGTTCTCACTGATATGATATGACATTAGTGAATAGACTTGAAATATTTCGTTGGTATCAGAGACCACCAGGAAATAGAAATAGGGTAAGATATTGGGTAATTAGAGCTGAAAGGATACAGATTGTGCAACAGGACTGAATATAAAAACTCAGAAATAGACAGCACAATGCTAACTAATTGTAATACAATTATGTTAAAACACTTAATGAAGCTGCATGAGAGAATGATAGAGGGAGGAGGGCTGGGGACATAAATGAAATCAGAAAGAAAGATAGATGTTAAAGATTAAGATGGTATAATCTAGGAATGCCTAGAGTGTATAATAATAGTGACTAAATGCACAAATTTTAAAAATGTTTTTGCATGAGGATGAACAAAGGAATGTCACTACTGCAGGGTGCTGAAAATAGATGGTAAATAATATTTTAAAATCTCACCTTAGGTGTGAGACAAAAACAAAAATTATTTGTTATAAAATTTATATTTTGACTAGTGCATTTCCTAATATAATTATGTAGATAGTTTGATTGAACACCATAAGTACTTGGAATCTCAGGTAGGACATGAGATTTTGTTGGTTTGTCCAGAGTGATTCCCCGATGAATCCCAGAGTGATTCAATCAGTGAGTGGAAAAGGATTTGCAAACTCCCCTTTGGGGAATGGTGAGAACAGGGAGAAATTCAACTTCCCCAAGTTGAATTCTTGATATTCTCATAAGCAGTGTGGACAACCAAAGCTATAGGCTGAGCCCCCAGTCTTGGGGTTCGTTCATATGAAACTTAACCCCACAAAGGATAGGTCAAGTCTACTTAAAATTTAGGCCTAAGAGTCACCCCCAAGAGAGCCTCTTTTGTTGCTCAGATGTGGCCTCTCTCTTGAACCAACACAACAAGCAGTCTTACCACCCTCCCCCTGTTTACATGGGACATGTGTACCTTCCTTGCAATGTGAGACAGAAATCCTAGAATGAGCTGAGACTTAGCATCAAGGGATTGAGAAAAACACTAGAATGAGCTAAGACTCAGCATCAAGAGATTGAGAAAACCTTCTCGACCAAAATGGGGAAGAGTGAAATGAGACAAAGTGTCGATAGCTGTGAGATTCCAAACAGAGTCGAGAGGTTATACTAGAGGTTATTCTTATGCATGAAGTAGATACCACCTTGTTATTCAAGATGTAATGGAGAGCCTGAAAATGTAGAGCTGTGTTCCAGTAACCATGTTTCTTGAGGATGATTGAATAATTATATAGCTTTCACAATATGACTGTGTGATTGTGAAAACCTTGTGTCTGATGCTCCTTATGTCTACCTTGTCAAGAGACAAGTAGAACATATGGAATAAAAATAAATAATAGGGGGAACAAATGTTAAAATAAATTTAGTATGAAATGCTAATGAAAGCGAGGGGTAAGGGGTATGATATGTATAATCTTTCTTTTTTCCTTCTGTTTTCATTTTATTTCTTTTTCTGTTTTCTTTTTATTTCTTTGTCTGAATTGATGCAAATGTTCTAAGAAATGATGAATATGCAACTAAGTGATGATATTGTGAATTACTAATTATATATGTTGATGTTTTAGTTCATTTGTTAATTTTTAAATTAATAAATAATTTTTTAAAAAAAGCATGGTACTGCAACAAAGACAGAAGAATTGACCCATGGAATGGAATCTAGAGTGCAGAAATAGACCACCAAACCTGTGGTCAACTGATTTTTGACAAGGCCCCCAAATCCTCTGAACTGGTACAAAATAGTCTTTTCAATAATTGGGCATGGAAGAACTGCATATCAGTAGCCAAGAGAATGAAAGAGGACACCTATCTTACACCCTACAGAAAAATTAATTCAATGTGGATCAAATACCTATATATAAGAACTAGCACCACAAAGCTTTTAGAAGGAAATGTAGGGAAACATCTTCAAGACCTAAATAATAGCAGGTAACTTCCTAAACCTTACACCCAAAGCACAAGCAACAAAAGAAGAACCAGATAAATGGTAACTCCTCAAAATCAAATGCTTCTGCACCTCAAAAGACTTTGTCAAAAAGGAGAAGAGGCAGCCACGTCAATGGGAGAAAATATTTGAAAATCATATATTAGACAAAGGTTTGATTCCTTGTATATACAAGGAAATCATACAACTCAAGAACAAAAGAACAACCCATTTATTAAATAAGCTTAAAATATGAATAGGCATTTTTATGAAAAGCAAATACAGATGGCTCAAAAGCACATGAAGAAATGCCCATTTTCACTGGCCATAAGGGAAATGCAGATCAGTCTACAATGAGATACCACCTCACACTCATAGATATGGCTGCTATTAAACAAACAGGAAACTACACATATTGGAGAGGATGTGGAGAAACTGGGACGCCTATGCACTGGTGGTGGGAATGTATAGTGGTGCAACTACTATGGAAGACTGTTTGGTAGTTCCTTAGCAAACTAAATGTTGAGTTGCCCTATGACCCATCAATAACACTACTTGGTATATACCCAGAAGAGCTGAAAGCAACTACACAAACAGACATTTGCATGCCGATGTTCATAGCAGCATTATTCACAATCGCCAAAAGATGGAGACAAATCAAATACCCATAAACTGATGAATGGGTCAACAAAATGTGATATGTACATATGATGGAATATTCTGCAGCAATAAGACAAAATGATGTCCTGAAGCACAAGACAAGATGGACAAACCTTGAGGACATATTGCTGAGTGAAGTTAGCCAGACACAAAAGGATAGTTACTGTATGGGCCCTATTTTATAACCAGCATAAAGGCATAATCAGAGGCTTATAATACAGAAGAAAGGGGACTTAGAGATGCCTAGAAGCCAGAGCTGGGTTAACCGTTAGCTAATGAGGTTGAACTCCAACAAAAGGGAATAGATAGGAGTGAAGGTGATTCTCTAGTGGGTCTAGAAGTAATATTACCATATTGAAGATGAACAAGATTGAAAGGGGTTTTATAAGCCTACATGTCCCATTAACTCACACTAGAACTATGAATGAGTTTTTGTAAGAATTACTTCAAAGATATGATTTTTTTATAATGACTGTTTAAGTCCAGAGTACAGGGGAAAACTGCTATTGCATGCTATGAGCTCTGTTCAAAAGGAAACCATCAGCACTACCACAGCAACAGCAGAGGTAAATAATGGGATGAGGGACATGAATTAAGAGGAGGTTTATATTTCCTATTTGAAAAAAGTGTGCTTATTTGTTTTCTGTCTCTTAGGAAAAATGAAATTATTTAAAATTGAGAACGTTGATGGACTCTGGACTTTGGGCCCTCTACATGATGCCCAATGAATGCAGGTGGCTGGAGGATGCACTGATGAAGTAGAATGGTGGACGATGGTGTATATGTATGAATGAAGATTGCACTGTTACAGAAAGGAAAAATGTCATGAAGCATGCAACAATGTGAATAAACATGGGGGACATTTGGTGAGACAAGAAAGCCAGAAACAAAAAAGCACAACAACGATATGCTCAAGTTTAGAAAATACCTATAAGAAAGCAGGGGCCTAGATTGTAAGCCTGTAGAGCAGACACATTAAGTACAGAGTGGTGATTTTTATTTCTGGATTTTGAGAGGCTGTTTTATATATATAATCTGACATTTAGAGGTAAGAACAAAGTTGAACAGGTTGGGGTTAAAGTAATTCATAACATAAGGGAAGGAAGACAGTCTATATTTTAGAATCACACATACTCTTTGAGAGCAATGGAAGAAAGGTTTAGTTGATCTGGAACTGAAATTTTTTGTAGTGCATAATCTAATTCAACCTATCTGTATAGCTTATTTGAAAAAGATGAATGATTGAATAGAAAAGTTAGCAAAAGACTGGTGCATAAGATAATAAGCATGGGAAAAGGTGCTTAATTTATTTTGTGATTAAGGAAAGTCCATGTGAAATGATAATATTATATTACTGGACTTACATAAAAATGGGTAAAATTAAAATATCTGACAGTAAGAAGTGTTGACAATGATGTGGAATATCTGAAACTCTCAAATTTTGTTGATGGGAGTGCAAACTGATATAACCACTTTAGAAAACTCTTTGGCAACATCTACTGAAACTGAACGTATACTTATCTTATGGACAAGTAATTACACTCTCTATACAATAGAAATATGTACATATGTACCAGTGATGTACAAGAATGTCTATAGAGGCATTTTTCATGAGAGCACCAAACTGAAAGCAACCCAAATGTCGACATTGGAATAGATATATTTTGGTACATCCATAATATGATAGAATACTATATATGAATGAAAATGAAAGCAGTGCAGCTACACAGAACATCATGTAAACTCAAATAAAATATTGAGTGAACTAAGAAAAACACCAAAGACTATATATTATATATTCCATTTATAGAAAGTTTAAAACAGTCAAAACCAACCTATGATGTTATAAGTTAAAAATGATGGTTATATTTGGGTAGGAGTCAGGTAGTTGTGACAGGTAGTGGTTATAAAGAGAGCTTCTGAATTGTTGCCAATGATGTTACATGAGTTCGAAAATTCATCAAGTAGACTTTGGGGATGTGTGCACTTTTCCCTACATATGTTATTCAACAATTTAAAATGCTACTAATTCTCAAGAAAAGAGGATATGATTGGTTCATATGCCAACCCTGATCCAATAAGATATGCTCACTGTGTTTGGTTCATATATTCTGCATCTCATCATGCTTTTTCAGATAAGATCGTGAGAAAAAGCTGCAGGTAGGGCTTTAAGTGAGAAGAAACTATCAGGAAATAGGTATGGGTCATAGAGGTAATAAAGAAGTGTGTGATACAAATAAATAGCAGACAGTCAACCTGAGAAATGTACTGAGAAGTAATTGTAATAGTAACAGGAGAAACAAGAGGGAAAGATTCACTTGAAAGTAAGTCAAGAGTGTGGCAAATATAAGAAATTGGTGACTAGATTAAAATGCTGCTGAAAGCTCAAGTAAGAAAAATGTTAAGAAGCATGCTTAGATAAGAAGCTAAGGTTCACTTGTGACCCATGTAAGAAGAGGTCCTGTGGAGTGAGAGGAGAAAAATTTCTGAATTTAGATAAAAGCATGATGGCAGGAGGATGAAGAATAAATGAGACCACTTTGTTAGATTGATGAAAGCTATGAACCTTCTCTCCACAAAGACAAATGCACATACATATAAAATAATTCCCTCCATTTAAAGAGTATTATGTGCCTCCAGAAGCTCATTTATCAATATAAGTTAAGTCTGAATGAAGATATTTTCATGAGGATCTTGGTTATGAACAGGTGAGAAAACAATAGCCAGAAGGGACAGAGTTTTGTGAAACATTTGAGTTTTTAATGTGCTTTCCTTTCAGTTTTTCTTTTCTTTATCAGAGAAGCTGTGGGCTTACAGAACAATTATGCATAGAATATAGGATTCCCACACACCACCCTATTATTGACAACCTGCATTGATGTGAAGCACTTGTTAAAATCTATGATAGGACATTGATATCACTGTATTATTAATGATAGTCCATGGTTTAATTTAGCATTAATTATTAGCGTGATGCAATTCCATGGATTTTTTCCCATGGATTTTTTTACATGTTATCATATACCAATCTAATATTTCCTCTTAATCATATTCAGCTATACATTTCAGTGTCATTATTTATGTTTATAATTTTGTGTTACTATCACTACCATCCATTAACAAAATATTTCCATCATTCAAAATAAGAACTCTGTACATTTTAAGCCTAACTTCCTATTCCGTATCCCCACCCTATCCTCTGGTAATATATATCCTAGATTGTGATTCTATGATATTGCTTGTTCTAATTACTTCAAGTCACTGAGATCATACAATATTTGTACTTTTGTTTTTGGCTTATTTCACTTAGCATGTTTTCAAGATTCATCCATGTTGTCACATGTATCAGGAGTTCATTCATTTTTTATGGCTGAATTATATTGTACTGTATGAACATCAGTGTGCAAATATGTGTTTGAGTCCCTGCCTTCAATTCTTCTCGGTATATACCTATAGTGGGATTGATGGACCATATGGTTTTTCTCCACTTAGCTTTCTGAGGAACTGCCAAACTTTCTTCCACAGTGCTTGTACCATGTGATATTTCCACCAGAAATGATGAATAGTCCTATTTTTTGCATCCTCCCTGTTTTAGTTTGCTACAGTTTCTAGAATGCAATATGCCAGAAATGGAATGGCTTCTTAAAAGGGAATTTATTAAGTTGCAAGTTTACAGTTCTAAAGCTGTGCAAATGTCCAAATTAAAGCAAGAACAAGAGGTCAGTTACCTTCACTCAAGAAAGGCTGTTACCATCTGGGGCACCTCATCTTCTGGGATCTCTGGTTTCTAGAAAACTCTTTCAGCTGGGAAGGCACATGGCAGTATCTGCTAGTTTTGTCTCCTCATTTAATAAGGCTTCCCCAGGTAGAAGCATCTCCAAAGATCTCTGGTTGTGTGGGCTCTGTCAGCACTAAAGCTTTTTACAAAATGATTCCCTCTTAAAGGACTCCAGTAAACAACCCCACCTTGAATGGTGGAGACACATCTCCTTCGAAATCAACTAATCAAAGTTACCATCCACAATTGGGTGGGTCAAATCTTCATGGAAACAATAAAAAGACCCCATCCAGCAATACTGAATGATGATTGAAGAACATGACTTTTTTGGGGGTGCAGGACAGTTTCATACTGGTATGCTGTCTGACACTTACTTTCCAATTTTCTTAATAGCACCCATGCTAATGGATATGGAATGGTATCTCATTATGGTTTTGATTTTCATTTCCCTGATGGCTAATGATGTTGAACTTTTCATGTGCTTCCTAGTCATTTGTATATATTTTTTGAGAGATATCATTAAGTCTTTTGCCCATTTTTAATTGGGTTGTTTGCTTTTTTATTGTTAAATTAAAGGATTTATTTGTATGTTCTGGTTACTAATCCTTTATCAAATATATAGTTCCAAATATTTTCTCCTATTGTGTAGGATTTAGTTCAACTTTCATGATAAAATCCTTTGGGGTCCTCAAGATTTTAATTTTGATGAGCTCCCATTTATCTGTTTTTTATCTTGTTTTTGTGCTTTGGTCATAAAGTCTAAGAAACCATTGCCTAATACAAGTTCTAGTAATGCTTCCTTACATTTTCCTCTAAGGGTTGGCAGCTCTGCCTCAAATATTTAAGCCTGTGATCAATTTGGAGTTGATGTTTGTATAAGCTGTGAGGTAGGGATCCACCTCTTTTTCTTTGCAATTGGAGAGCCAGTTTTTTTCAACACCATTTGCTGAAGAGACTATTATTTTCCAATAAGTGATATTTGTTCTCTTATCAAAAATCAGTTGGCAAAATGTCCATCTGAATTCCAGGGCAGATGATGGAGTAGGGATCTCCAGTACTCAGCTCTTCCACCAAAACAACTAGTAAATAGTCACAAACAGCCTGAAATAACTATTTTGAAACTCTGGATGCCAGAGGAAGAGACTGATAAATTATGGTAAGAACTGTAAACTGTGCTCTCTCCATGTGGTGGCTACTGGAACCAATCCACAACTCTTTCAGCAGATTGCTGCAGGTTCCAATTACTGACTAGCAACTGGTGGCAAAAAAGAATATAAAAAAACCTTTCCCCAAGAAAAGAGATGAATATGGTCAACCACTGATTACACATTTTGATTAGTGAATTTGGATTACTGGGTAACAGCTCTGAGGGCAGCTATTGTTTCAACCCTTCACACAAAAAGGTTTCAGCAGCCATTGTTTCAAAAACACCCAAATAAGTGTGTGTCACCCATTGCTTCAAACCTCCCTAGACAGGGTGGAGGCTGTGAAGATATGAAGTTGCACCATTTCCTCAGGGATGTGGGAGACAATTAGCTGAAGGTCTGCATTCTCTTGACATACTAGGAATACTCAGCTTCAGGGAGCCATTGGAGGAGGCTTTGGAGCTCATCCTGATCCTCTCCCCAGGAAACTTTGGAGCAAGTCTCAGCCCCCTTCATGTATCCATGGGCATATTGTGGGTGGTAAAGACTGACTAAGGAAAGTCCTCTCTGGAGTGATCCAGTGATCCATCTCCCAGAATTTCCCTTGCAGGCAAGAACATCTTGAGACATGGAAAGGATTGCAAAAATGTATAGTGGTACACAGCCTGGGACAAAGGCCTGCCAGCTTCATATACCCATGAGAGGGAGGCCTGCTCCTTGGTACCAGAGGGGAAGACAATAATTCTTTAAACAGGGCAACTACAAAACAAATAAAATACAAAATCCCAGGTAAAGATGAAGACCCAGCATACAGGCAAAACCCTGTACACTGCCTTTGTCTTGGACAAATCTTCCTGATAGAAGGACTGAAGCTCACTGAAATCACTATCTTACTGCCAATTTGTTACAAATTCAAGAAACAGACTCCCAGAGACTAAATCCCTGAGTCAACATGTTAAAATACTAAAACGTACAGTATGCAATGAAAGAGAACAAGACAAACAAGGAAAGAATAAATGATGCCCCAATTAAAGAAAGAGGACAAAAAGACATAGAGCACCAATGAAGAAGACAGGAATGTCAACATACTGAACAAAGCCTTTAAAAATGATCTTAAGTGCATTAAAAAATGAACAAAAGTACAGAGGAAAACTAAAGGACATCAGGAAAACAATGAAATAACAATATAACAGTCTAATTAAGGAGATAGGATGTTTTAAAAAAGAACCAAACAAAATTATCGGAGATGAAGGCCACAATAACTGAAATGAACAAAAGGCAGATTGTAGCTTGCAGAAGAATCAGTTAACTTGAAAAAAAAAGACACTTTAAATGAGTCAGGCTGAAAAGCAGATAGAAGAAAGAAATATTATAAGTGAAAATATCCTAAGACAATGATGAGACATCATCCAGCACACAAATATATGAATTATCAGAATCACAGAAGGAGAAGCCATTGATGACATTTTGCTGAGTGAAATCATCCAGAAACAAAAGAACAAATATCATATGTTCTCACTAATATAAACTAACTCTAATGAGAAAACTCTGGGAATTGAATTTGAGAGCATAGGTTAACAGGGAGTAGAAAGTGGGCAGAGATTGGGCAATCAGTGGTTAAGGAGCACAGAATGTTCAAATAAGTCTCATCGATGTGATGTATTTTTCTTCATGTTTTGCTTTTTGATATTCTCTGGGCTTCTTGGATGTGCATATTCACATCTTTTGCTAGCTTTGGGAAGTTCTCTGTCATTATTTCTCTGACTATTCCTTCTGCCCCTTTCTGTGTTCTTCTGAAACTCCCATGGTGTGTATATTGGTATGCTTGATGGTATCCCAGAGATGTCTTTGTCTATGATGGTTTTTTATAATTCTTCTTTCTTTCCTTCCTAAGCATGACTCATGTCATGTGTCTTGTCTTTCACTGCACAGATTCTTTCATCTGCCAGTTTCAATCTGCGCTTGAAACTCTGCTGACATTATTAATTTCAGTTAATATGGTTTCAACTCAAGTAGTTCTTTCTGGTCCTTTGTAACAAAAATCTTTACTAAGGTTTTTATATCACTCATTCATTGTTTTCCTGATATTCTTTAGTTCTTTCTGTATATTTTCCTCATGTTCTTGAGCACATTTTAAAACATTTTGAAGGATTTTATGTTTTTGTTATGTCCACATTCTGGTCTTCTTCATTGCAGTTTTCTGGATTTGTATCCTTTTCATTAGATGACCCATCATAAACTGTCTAGTGCCTTTTTATTGCACACTGTACATTCTCGTATTTAAAAATGTTGACTTTGGGATTTAATCCATGAGATATCTGCTTCTTGATTGCCAGCGGTGATAAAAGGAAGGTTTTTTTGAGCTTCAGCCTTCCTATTGGGAAGGTATGTCCAAGAGGAATGCAGTGTATGTACTTTTTCCCTTTCTTTCTGGGCTCCCATTTTGTCCTGGGCTCTTGCTTGTTAGTAGTTTTGGAGTTTCCTTTTTACTGAAGTTGGCTGCCCATTTATTTCCCAGGATATAGACTTAATTCTCCTGAGCATTTGAAGTGGTCAAGCTATTACCCTACATTGTTCATCTCTGTAGTTTCTTAAGTCCTTTTATTGTCTCAAACTGCTTGGCCTGGAGGGCAAATTCTGTGAGGAAGGACCTGTGGGAGAGGGCTTTCCAAAGTCAGTCTTTTGGAAGGACCAGAGACCTATGGGGCACATTCTGGATCCAAAGTGCCCTTGGGAGGGGATTAAAGGTCCCCAAATTCTTCTTACACATCTGTCCAAGGGTCAGCTTTCTTGTTCCATCAAGCAAATGCAGTCCTTCAACTGACTGTCCCCCACAAACCTCAGGAAATATAACATCATTAATTCTTCTCTGCTGCAGCTTTTGTCCAGGGTGGGTTGAAACAATGGCTGCTGCTGTCTCTGGCCAGGGAAGGTTAACACAATAGTCACTCTCATAGCCAGGTCTCCAATGATCCAAAGTTGCTAATTAAAAAGTTATGGTCAGCGGGGGGGCCAAGATGGCGGCTTAGCAAGGTGCACGTTTTAGTTCGTCCTCCAGAACAACTGCTAGATAACCAGAAACAATACAGAACAGCTCCTGGAACCACGATAGTGACCGAACACACAGCGCGCCCAGAACGGGAACAGCTTAGACCGACGGCAACTGGCCGGATCTGTGAGTTCCCCAAAGCCGTGGTGGCCGGCGGCAGGCGCCCGCCGTCCCCTCCCCCATAGGCGGCTCCGTGGAGAGAAAGGAAACAGTAGCAGAAATTGAATCCAAAGGACCGCACTCGCGCAC
>PVIY010059781.1:0-11903 GCA_004026745.1 Myrmecophaga tridactyla
TAAAGGCAGTACTTACAATCAATGATTTTATCCTCTGGTTTTAGAATGTTGCATTTTATTTTTGTCTCTTTTTTTACCCATTTAGCTACCCTTACTGAAAATCTTCATCCCTTTGATCTTCTCCAAGCCTCTCTCTCTCCTCTCTTTTCCATTCAGCCTGCAGAACTCTCTTTAGCTTTTCTTATAGGGGAGATGTCTTGTTGACAAACTCTGTTTTTGTTTGCCTGTGAATATTTTAAACTCTACATTTGTGAAGGACAGTGTTTCCAATTAAGGTTTTCTTGGCTGGCTGTTCTTCTCTTTCAGTTCCTCAAATGTATCATCCCTCTGGCTTCTGACCTTTCTGTTGAGAAATTGGCACTTAATCTTATTGCAGTTATTTTCTGAATGATGAATTGTTTCTCTCTTACTGCTTTGAGTATTCCTCTCTGTATTTAGCTTTTGTCATTCTTGTTAATATTTCTACTGGTGTAGATCTATTAGGATTCTTCTGCTTGGAGTACATTGTGCTTTTTTTCTTTTTTTCTTTGCATGAGTAGGTACCAGGAATTGAATCCAGGTCTCTGGGGCATGGCAGGCATACATTGTGCTTTTTATTGAATAAGTATATGTATGTCTTTCATAAGACTTTGGAAGATTTTGGTCATAATTCAATTGTTCATTCTGCCCCTTTTCACTTCTCTTCTGTTTCTGGTATGCACAGGATGGATATGTTGTGTACTTCCTGATGTCATTCAATTCCCTGAGACCCTGCTTAATTTGTTCCACCTTTTCCTCTATCTCTTCTTCTTCTGAAAATTTCAATTGCCAATCTTGGAGTTCATAATTCTTTCTTTGCCTGTTCAAACTTGCTGGCATGCACCTCTGGTGTATTTTTAATCTCTTGCATTGTGCTTTTCATTCCCACGAATTATCCTTCTATTCATACTTTCAAATATTCTTTATGCATATACCATGTCTTTTTTAATATTCTTCATCTCTTTATCCATCTTTTCTTCATATTCTTCAATTGATATAGATTTGAACATCTTTAATTAGTTTTTCCATATTGTCTCCCTCAATATTTTAATTTAAATTAAATTAAAGTTAATTAAAATGTTAATTTTGAAAGAGACACAATTACAATTTTTTGCTGATTTCTAAGTATCCGTTATCTTGATGCATTTACCCTGAAGGCCAGTTTCTCTCTCTTGTCTAGGGTTTTAGTGTTGACTAACTCTGTATGAAAGCTCTTTTTAACACTTGTTTCAAATTATAACAGGCCTTACAATGTTGAACTGATCAGATTTTTCCATTCTCCCTCTTCTGATTTTTCCTCAAGGGTGTGGAACCATTTTTAGGATTTCATTATTTGTGCAGTTGATTCACCCTGAGAAGAAAGCTCCCTTTCTTTTATTCCTTCTCCAGGAATCCAGATTCTTTTGTTTTTTCTTGTTTTGCCCTACAGGGTTTTGTTTTACTCCAATTTTGTTGCCTTTAGCTGCTTTTGCCTAGAGGACAACTCCTTGGAGGAAGGTCATTCCACTGAAGACTTTACTGCATAAGTATTTTGCACCCAAACCAATATATAAACCCACAAGGGGGTGCAGATCATTTCTGAAGAACTCTGGGGAAAGGGTAAGGACAGACTTCAAAAATTCCTTTTTAAATGTCTCCCCAAATCAGCACTTTCCTTGCCTGTTGAACAGATGGAGCTCACCAGAAAACTGCTCCCCACTCCCATAAGAAGACACTATGTTTTTAAATCTCCACTGCTTTGGGCCCTGACAGCAACAGGGTTCAAACTATGGCCATGGAGGACTAAAACAGCAGTTTAGATCTGGGAATCAGCAATTTAAATACACCAAAAAAAGCCATGGTTGTGGCCTTGCCTCCCCTGCTGCATGCTTGGGGAAGAGGACTTCCACAGCAGCATCCATGGACCAGGACCAAGGAGGCCTACCATAATTGAGATATGGGCACCATCAGAGGCTGCAGAGTGAATACTCAGAGTGCTTTAACTCAGTTTCTCAGACTCTTCTTCCTGCTTATACTTTGATGCTGAACAAAGTTCCCCTGGATTCCAGAACCCAAGGACAATTGTTTCAAACAGTTTCTGCCCACCTACTAATGGTTTTTTGGGTGAAAAGAGTGCAATGGATTTCCACATTTCATCATCTTGACAGGAACCACCTCTCCTACATTTTGAAGTTCAGTTTTTTTTTTCAGATAGAGAATTCTGAGTTTGCAATTTTTCTCTTTCACTAATGTAAGTAGACTGCAACACTCTCTCTAACCTCAATGGCTTCTAAAGAGAATTCCGAATTTAGAATTATTGAAATTTCCCTGTACATGAAAAGTTGCTTCCCCCATATTTCTTTCAAAATTTTCTCTTTATCACTGGTTTTTAATAAATTTATTATGGTGTACCTTAGAGTGCATTTACCCTGCTTGGAATTTCATGAACTTTTTTGATTTGTATATTCATGACTTTCACCAATTTTGAGAACTTTTCAGCCATTATTTTTTCAACTAGGCTTTCTGCCCCTTTAATATTCTCTTCTCATCCTCAGATTTCCACAGTATATATATTGGGTATGCTTTGGTTTCTACTCATCTTTTGCATATTTTTTGCCTGCTCTTCAGACTCAATGAATTCAACTTTTCTGTCTTCTAGTTGATGAGTCTTCTCTCCTACTTGTCCAATCTGCTATTAAACAATTATACTATATTTGAATGGTCCATTGTTGTGGTAATTCTCAGCAGAATATGGACATGGTAAAAAAAGGAAAGATGTATCATTCTTTGGAGGACAACCAGTGATTATTCCCAATACCTTCTGTCTTTGTCCAAAAGGTTTATGGCCAGAGTGGCTTTAGTGACAGAGATAGAACTTTGCATGGGCTGAAGAACAGGTTGTTACACTCATCAATGTGCAAATGGTTTAGTCACTTCTGAGTGCCACCTTCCAATAGCATAGAATGACTCTGAGTACCCAATATGCCAACATACCTTTGGGGGACCTGTCAGCTACATAGTGACAAGTTGATTCCATTGTACCACTTCCATTATGGAAGTGGTATCACTTTAACCTGACAATAAAATTCTGGAAATTTTTTTTAATACTTTTAAATCATCCCTGATATGACCTGACAGTAAGCAGTAAGAAATTAATTTAACCACAGTATGCATAACAACAGTGACCTTCCTGGGAATGGTATTCAAATGCCTTATGAAGTTTTGGCAGTCTTTCAATACTTAAGAGTTTGGGATTCTACGAAATAACATAGATTTCATATGTAGATGAAGCCCAAACCTCTCTGAAGTGGAAACTCTGGTAAAAGACTTCAGGACAAAAGTTGGTTCCTTAGAATTAAGGCTGGATTTTTAAGCTTAGCAATGTGAAAACACACAAACCAATATTGATATTAAGATATTCACTTTGCTGACCCTTGTGCTACATGGTGGGGAAAGTCCTATGAATGATATACCAGCATTCAGCCTGAAATCACAGGACCTGTGTGGTCTAAAAATCACTAAGTGGAAAGCTGAATTTCAAATGATGCTGACTTGGTAATAGCAAAAGAAAATCAAATGTAACCTCTCCTTCTTTGACCAAGGCATCCAAGAATTCTCACAAAAAATAAACCAAACAAATTAAACAGAACATAACAGAAAATCTCTATGAACACTAAAATAACAAGATACCATAACTAAGAGCCAAAAGAAAAGTGGAAGTAAGAAACAAATCTAACTCTTTCAGATATTAAATTATTCAAACACAGATCATGAGACAACAATTTTTACTAAGTTTAAGGAAATAAAAAGAATCTTTAAAATATATACAACGGCACAAATATTTTTCAAACATGAAACATTTAAAACTTCCTCATTGGAAAAACACAAGGATAGTTGCAATCTGTGTGAAATATCTTTTTTAAACCTTTCAATTTCAACTTACTTTTGTCCTTAAGTCTAAAGCAAGTCTCTTGTATTTAACATAGAAATGGATCCTGGTTTTTTTGCCCAGTCTGCCAGTCTATGCCTTTTGATTGGGAAGTTTTAATCCATTAAAATTTGATATCATTACTGTAAAAGCAGTACTTTCTTTAACCATATTGTCCTTTGTATTTTGTAGATTATGTCATATTTTCCCCTTTATTTGTATTCTTTTAATTACCCTGTTAATATTCATAACTGCAATCTTCTCCAAACCAGAGATCTAGAAAATCACAGAATAGGATAGGTCGAGTTCACACCTGCTCCAAAGAACAGCTGGAGAATGGATGGGAGGGTGACTGAGATGGTGATTCCAGGGTGTAAGTGATCTGGGAGAATTTTCTGCACAATATGGAGAAGTTCTGGTTGCAAAACCAGGAACTGAGAATCTGAGAACCAGAGATCATCCAATTGGTGCTAACAGCATAATTCAGAAGCCTGGAACCCTCAGAAGTTCAAGGGCAGAAAGACAACAGGAACTAGAGCCAAGCCACTTTCCTTGAATGCACTGCCTTCACCAGTGTAGCCCCCCAAGACCTGGGACCCACCCCACAATCCATGCACCTGAACCCCACCACCCAACACCCCACCCCATGCACCAAGCGTCCCTGCCCCACCAAAACCCTCCTGACATGTACCAACCCAACAGCCCCACCCCAAGCATGGGCAGCCTGCCCCAGTCCAATCCATCTCTCCTGCAAAAGTGAAGTATTGCCCCACTCCTATGGACCTTTACCTCTCTGTCCCTGTTGCCTACAGGCAGTTGCCAGTACATAAAGGCAGCCAATATTTACCTCCATTCCGAGGCTACACCTGCCCCCAGCCCATAGAGGCATATAATGCCACAACACACACGCCCAAGCTATGTGCACATGTACATCAGTTTATGGCCCTCCCAGATTTACACATGCACATGACCCCCAGTAACACAGGCCAGCTCGGGGAAGGCACTGACCTGCATAACCAGGCCACATCTGCACCCAGCTCAAGCAGGCCCAATGCTGACCTGCTGACCTGAGCTCTGCACATGCACACTAAGGGCCCCACACCATAAACCAACACACACCAGGGCCCCACCATCCAAACCCATGCACCTGCACAGGAATATCCTCCCAAATCACTGGATGCCCTCACTCACAGGCACCACCATAACATCCTCAACCTGAGCCTATACCTGCACTGCAATACATCAAATTACTTTGGTTTTCTACCCCACATACTGCATCCTGCACCATATCCATCCCACATATAAAAAGGCTTTAGACTACTGAAGGAATTCAACTTACAAGGTAAACCAATCCAGATATTTACATGCCATGAAGAAAGCAGAAGGTCACTAAGCATATCTTGATGAAGACAGATAGAACCTAACCTAATGACCAAATTTAAACACCATAGGGGACACAGACATTGGAACAACTAATCAAAGAAATTCATATAACTCTGCTGAATAAAATAAATAGGATGGCCAGTAGCATAAAACAGATCAAGAAGACATTAGAGGAGCACAAAGAGGAATTTGAAAGAATAAATAGAAAAGTGGTAGATATCACAGAGATTAAAGATGATGTAGACCAAATAAAAAACATATTAGACAAACACAACAGCAGACTTGAAGAGATAGAAGAAAGAATAAGTGAACTAGAGGACAAGGCAACAGATTTCACACACTCAAAACCACAAATGGCAAAAAAAAGATGGAAAAAATGAATTGGGTTTCAGGGAAATGATGGACAAAACAAATCAAATAAATATAAGAATCATGGGTGTGCCAGAAGGAGAAGAGAAGAATAAAGGGCTAGGAAAATTAGTTGAGGACAAAATGGGGGAAACTTCCCAACCCTTATAAAGGACATAAATATGCAATCAAGAAGCCCAAGGAATTCCAAATAGAATAAGTCCAAATAGGCCTTCCCCAAGACACATACTACTCAGTCTGTCAAATGTGGAAGAGAAGACGAAATTCTGAAAGTGACAAAAGAAAAACAATTTCTATATACAAGGGTAACCACATAAGATTGGCTTCAGACTACTCAACTGGCACTATGGAGGTAAGAAGGCAGTGATATTTTTAAGATCCTGAAAGAAATAGACTTTTAGTGAAGAATTCTGTACCCAGCAAAACTGTCCTTCAAAGCTGAAGGAAAGATTAAAATTTTGACAAGCAAATCCTGAAAGAATTTGTGAACAAGAGACCATCCCTACAATAAATATTAAAGGAAGTTCTTCCAGCTGAAAAAGAAAAGACAGGAGAGAGGGATCTGGAGAAAAGCACAGAATTGAAAAGTACCAGTTAGCATGGCTTTAGGGATAAAAAGAGAAAGAGGGAAAATAATGTATAGATCTCACAAATAGAATCCAAATAAGATAGTGGATTCAAGAAATGTCATTTTAGTAATAACTTTGAACATTAATGGACTAAATTCACTAATTAAAAGACACAGATTGGCAGAATGGATTAAGAAGCATAGTCCAGGTATATGCTGCTTACAAGAGCCTCATCTTAGACACAAGGATACAAATACATTGAAAGTGAAAGGATGGAAACAGATGTTCCACACAAGTTGTAACCAAGAGAAAGCAGGAGTAGCTATACTAATATCAGGCAAAAAAGACTTTAAATGTAAAAACATCATAAGAGCCATACAAGGACACTATATATTAACAAAAGGGACAATTCACCAAGAAGAAATGAAAATCAAAGCACTCCAAAGTACATGAGACAAACATTGTCAAAACTAAAGGGAGCAACAGATGTTTCAAGAATAATAGTAGGAGAGTTCAATACACTACTCTCCTCTATAAATAGAACAACCAAACAGAATATCAATAAGGAAATGAAAAGTTAATCAACCTGATAAATGAATTAGACCTAACAGACGTATATAGGTCATTAAACATCAAAACACAAGGATATACATTCTTTAGTGCTCATGGAACATTCTCCAGGATAGATCATATGCTGGGGCACAAAACACGTCTTTATAAATTTTAAAATGTGGAAATTATTCAAAGAACTTTCTGTGATCACAATGGGATGAAGCTGGATCTCGGTAATGACCAAAGAATGAGAACATTCACAAATATACTGAGATTAAATAACACACTCTGAAACAACCAGTGGGTCAAAAAGAAATTACTAGAGAAATCAGCAGCTATCTGGAGACAAATGAAAATGAGAATATGATTTAGCAGAATTTCTGGGATGTAGTAAAAGGCTGTGCAGAGAGGAAACTTTATTGCCTTAAAAGGTGATGTTAAAAAACAAGAAAGAGCAAAAATCGACTATGTAACAAGAAACCTGGAGGAACTTAAGAAAGAACAGCAAACTAACCCCAAAGCAAGTAGAAGAGAAATAACAAAGATTAAAGCAGAGATAAATGAATGGGAGAATAAAAGAACATTAGAAAGAATTTATAAAACTAAAAATTGGTTCTATAAGAAAATGAATGAAATTGATGGGTCACTCGCAAGACTGACAAAGAAGAAAAAAGAGAGGATGCAAATAACCAAAATCAGAAACGAGAAGAGGTGAATTGCCACAGACCCTGAAGAAATAAAAGAAATCAGAAGAGGATACCATGAACAACTATATGCCAACAAACTGTACAACTTAGATGAAATGGACAAATTCCTGGAGACATACAAACAAGCTACACTGACTCAGGAAGAAATAGAAGATCTCAACAAACCAATCACAAGTAAAGAGAATCAGTCATCAAAAATTTTCCTACAAAGAAAAGCCCAGGGCCAGATGCCTTCACAGAGGAATTTTATCAAACATTCCAGAATGAAATAACACCAATCCTACTCAAATTTATCTAAAAAATTGAGGGAAAAGGGACTCTATCTAACTCATTTCATGAAGTCAAAATCATTTTAATACCATAACTGGGTAAAGATATCATAAGAAAGAAAACTACAGGGCAATCTCTTTAATGAACATAAATGCAAAAATTCTCAATAAAATATTAGCAAATCAAATCCAACAATACATTAACAGAATTATACACCACGACCAAGTGAGTTTTATACCAGGAATGCAAGGATGATTCAACATAAGAATATCAATTAATGGAATACAGCTCATTAACAAATAAAAAGGAAAAATCACATGATCATCTCGATTGATGCTGAAAAAGCATTCGACAAAATTCAGCATCCTTTTCTGATAAAGGCACTCCAAAAGATAGGAAGCAAACGTAAATTCCTCAATATGATAATGGGAATATATGAAAAACAGATAGCCAGCATCATACTCAATGAAGAGAGACTGAAAGCCTTCCCCCTAAGATCAGGAAAAAGACAAGGATGCCCACTGTCACCACTATTATTCAACATTGTGCTAGAAGTTCTAGCTAGGACAAAGAAATAAACGGTACTCAAATTGGAAAGGAAGGAGTAAAACTATTCTTGGAAGATCCTGAGAAATCTACAGCAAAGTTACTTGAGCTAATAAACAAATTCAGCAAGGTGGCAGATATAAAATTAATGTGCAAAAATCAGTACATTTTCCATACACATGCAATGAACTCCTGCTTAGCTGAGGAGTCAGTTAAGGAAAAAATTCCAATCAAAATAGCAAATAAAGAATCAAATACTTAGGAATGAACTTAACTAAGGATGTAAAGGGCTAGTACCCAGAAAAATTGCTAAAATAAATCAAAGAAAGTCTAAATAGGTGGAAAGACACCTATAAGACTAAATATACCTATAAGACTAAATATACTTAACATGTCAATTCTCCCCAAATTGATCTAAAAATTCAACACAGAACCAATCAAAATACCAACAACCTACTTTGAAAATTTGGAAAAGCTATCTACCAAATTCATCTGGAAGGGAAAGAGACCCCTAATAGCTAAAACCATGATAAAAAAGAAGAAAAATTGGGAGGATTAACATGCCCTGACTTTAAAATCTCTTATAAAGCCACAGTGGTCAAAAAAGCATGGTACTGGCACAAACCAGAAGGATTGACCAATGGAATCGAACTGAATCTGCAGAAATAGACCACCAAATCCATGGTCAACTGAGTTTTGACAAGACACCCAAGTTCTCTGATCTGGGACAAAATAGTCTTTTGAATAATTGGGCATGGAAGAACTGGATATCAATAGCCAAGAGAATGAAAAGGACCCCTATCTTACACCCTACACAAAAATTAACTCAAAGTGGATCAACCAGCTAAATATAATAACTATCACCATAAAGGTTCTAGAAGAAAATGTAGGGAACCATCTTAAAGGCCTAGTAACAGGAGGTAGCTTTCTAAACTTTACACACATAGCACTGGTGGAAATGTACGGTGGTGGGCCCACTAGGAAAGACTGTTTGGCCACTCCTTAGGTAAATAAATATCGAGCTGCCATATGACCCAGCAATAGCACTACTTGGTATATACTCAGAAGAGCTGAAAGCAAGGACACAGATAGTTGAACACTGATGTTCATAGAAGCAGTATTCACAATCGCCAAAGAATGGAAACAAACCAAATGCCCATCAACAGACGAGTGGATCAACAAAATGTGGTATATATATATGCAATGGAATATTATGCAGCAGTAGGGCAAAATGATGTCCTGAAACAGCATCATAAGGCATGCAACGATGTGAATGAACATGTGGGACACTTGGTGAGACAAAATAAGCCAGAAACAAAAAAAATCAATGGTATGGTCACATTTAGAAAATGCTTATAAGACAACAAGAGCCTAGATTGTAAGCTTTTAGAGCAAACACTTTAAGTCCTGAGTGGTGATTATTATTTATGAATTTTGAGAGGCTGTTTTAGATATATAACTTGATATTTAATGATAAAAATGAAACTGAACAGGTTGGGGTTAAAGTAATTCAGAACATAGGGTTATGAAAGACAGTGTCTATATTTTAGAACCATACATTCTCTTTGAGACCAAGGGAAGAAAGTATCATTTGATCTTGAATTGAAATTTTCTATAGTGCATAATCTACATCAACCTGTCTGTATAACTCATTTGAACAATTGAAACACAGGAAGCACAGAATAAGAAAGAGGTCCTTTAATCCTGTATAGATTACTGTAATGCCTAGAAACATCCTAGAGTATATTAAGCAGATAATCAAAAGTATTGACAAAGTCCCCTGAGGGAGGGGAGAAGGAATATAGAACTATTAAACCTTCCCATTAGGAAACCCCCTGATACTGTGTCAAACTTTAGGGATACCCAAATTCAAAGGCCACGCCCTTGATCATGAGGCTTACTCTTGTGAAACTTATGTAGGTAGCAGAGAAGCTAAGACTATAGGCATGTCTAAAAGTTACTTCTGGCAGACCTCTGTTGTTGCTCAGATGTGACATCAGTCTCTCAAAGCCCAACTCTGCCAGTGACATCACTGTCCACCCTGCAACATGGGATAACATCCATGGGAAAGTCTCCACGGCGATGTGGGAGAAGACTTCCAAGGATGTAACCAGAACTGGCACCATAGATCAACAACTACATCCTGACTAAAAGGGAGAAAAGAAGTATAATTAATAAAGTATCAGTGGCAGAGAGAATTTAAATAGAGTTTAGAGGCTACTCTGAAGGTTGCTCTTACACAAGCTTCAGGTAGAACTCACTACCTATCATAACCTGCCAACCCCCAACCAGGACCATTCCAGCTAACCCTAAAGAACACCTAGGGCAATTTATAAGATTTCACAAGAGTTTCAGGCACTAGAGTAACTGCCAAAAACCTACAAACTCCAGATGGGTCACTGGTCTAGATGATTCCTGAAACCTAACCCAGTCTCTCCCTAATATCAGATAGTCCAATCTCCTTACCCCATATTAGCGACAAAACCCTCCAATATCAAAAATTTAGAAATGCCATAGCTCACATACCCCTAAACAGAGATGCAGAATGATCAAAATTTATGTTGGAATTATGCATAGAAGATAAGACTTAACAAAGGAATGTGAATGCTGAATCATTAGACTGATATCTCTTTTAGTCTCCTGTATTTTAGAGGAGCTAGAAGTAAAAACCTAAAATTGTGAAATTGTAACCCATGTTAAAGTCTGAAATATGTTCTATAACTAATTGTGGTGCTGTGCTTGGAAATGTATAGCTTTTTTGTATATATGTTATTTTTTACAAAAAAAGAAGGGAAAAGTCGATTGTGATGATAAAAAAGTATTTAAGCCCTCTAGCAGCCTATATTCTGGAGCACCAAGAAGGAAAAATATGAGAGAATTGTGTGGTAGCCCATGACAAACTCTGGGATTTGTCCTGTAACCACTTTTTGAAGAATGCTTTGAAAACTATTGCTTTTTATTTTTTTTGTTTGTATATATGCTATACCACACAATAAAAAATATTTAAATACATGAAATCAATGACCTGACAGAGGATATAAAGAAGACCTTTGGTGAACCCAAAGAACTGAAAATTTGAAAAAAAAAAACAAATCACACAACTTACGAGAATGAAAGTCACAAGAGAAGGGGTGAAAAAACGATGGAGACCTACAACAATAGATTTGAAGAGACAGAAGAAAGGATTAGTGACCTAGACAACAGGACACCTAAAATCTGACAAACAAAAGAAAATATAGGTAAAAGAACGGGAAAATATGAGGAGGGCCTCAGGAAACTGAATGACATCATGAAGCACAAATATATACGGGATATATGTGTCCCAGAAGGAAAAGAGCAGGGGAAAGGAGTAGAAAGACTAATGGAGAAAATAATCACTGAAATTTTCCATCTCTTTTGGAAGACATAAAATTACAAATCCAAGACATGCAACATACCACAAACAGCATAGATCCAAATAGACCTACCTGAAGACAGTTACTAATCAGATTGCCAAATGTCAAAGACTAAGAGAGAACTTTGAAAGCAGCAAGAGAAAAGCAATCCATCACATACAAGAGAAGTTCAATCAGACTATATGTG
>PVIY010059782.1:0-11901 GCA_004026745.1 Myrmecophaga tridactyla
CTCGCTCTTGCTTTCTCTTTTAATGAATTATTTTAACATAATTTCAAATTAATGAATATACAACTACCAAAATCAGGAAACACCATCATAGTTTCTCAAGCTTTCTTGGTTTTCATGACACTTTTAAAAAGTTCTGGCCAGTTTATTTGGAAGGTTTCTTTCAATTCAGGTCTATGTTGTCTTTAAAACGAAAATCCCGCTGCAAGAAGATTCAAAGCAAAAAAAACAAGAAAAACTTTCAAGACATAAAAAAGAATCAGCAAATAGATAAGCAAAATATGTGTAGTAAGACCCCCTAGTACAACTACCTGTCAGATATTCAGTTAAGGACTTTCTCTAATTATAATGGCCAATACTGCCAATGAATGTCAACATTGCACCAGGCAAAGTGCAAAAATCTTTACATGCATTATCTCAATCTTCAGAGAATCTTTTAAAGTTCTCCATATTATGGATGAATAAATTGTGGTATAAAGAGGCAGAATCGGTAAGGAGGGAAACTAGAATTTTCTCTCTTCCCTTCCGTCTTCCCTTCCTCCTCTTTTTTTTCAAGTTACAACTGTTATACATGTTCACTATTAAAATAATTCAGAGGGGGATATAAGAAAAAGTGGCGTGCCCAGCCCCTCTCCAGTGCCCTATGCCAAAGGTAACTTCTGTTAATAGCTTGTTGTGCTTATTTCCAGACCATTTTCTATTAGAACTGAGATTTAAACCAGCCCTTTCAGAATTCAAAGAACTTATTCAATGTTATCTTCCATATTCAAAGAGCAATGCTATATAATTTTATATATGTGTATGTATACATATATATGTACATATACTATAAAATAAAATAGCTCTTAAAACTCTTATCAACCAAGAAAACCCAAAACATGTCAGGTAGCATCTCTGATTCAAAGAGCTTTTTTATTCACAGCATAAAGAATACTTAATTAAAACAAAAACAGATTTTGGCTATTGATATTCTGCAAGTATGCACATTCCTTCTGTGAAATTTCTATTTAGCCAATTGCTGACTACAAAAATAGAATAAGGCATTTAGCCCAGAGAAGGAACAAAAACAGCAGAAAACCCAAAGCAGTTCTTTTGTTCACCAGCTGATCCAGGTGAAGATTTGCCATAGAAGGAGGTAGGAATCAACAATTCTTATAAAATTCTTGTAGCTGGTGTAAAAGCTTGTCACTTTTGGATTGCCTGTTAGGCATTGAATGTATAGTATCCTGGGGATTTATAAGTGACCAGTGTCTCAGATGTCCCATCCCACCCAAGATCAAGAAAAATAGCAAAAGTATCATGAAGCCTAGTTCATGAAGACTCATGTCCTCAGGCCATAGAATAAACCCATTAAAAAATGATTCTTACATTTTGATGGATGACTTATGTGACGGCTTGGAGCTATGTACCCCTGTTTAGTCTGCTGGAGCTGCCAAAATGCAAATACCATAAAATGGGGTGGCTCTTAACAGTGGGAATTTATTAGTTTACAAGCTTACAATTCTGAGGCTGTGAAAATATTCAAATCAAGGCATAATCAAGATGGTACCTTCTTCGTGAAGATCGGTTGCTGGTAATCCTGGACTTCTCTGTCACATGGCGAGGCACCTGTTCTCTTCCTTCTTTCAGGTTTCATGGTTTCGGTTTCTTGCTTCCATAGGTTTCTCTCTGTCTCTTTCTCCCTATTCATCCCCTTTATAAAGGACTCCAATAAAGGGATTAAGACCCACCTGGGACACACCTCAACAGAAAAAAACCTTATCAAATTTCCCATCCACAATAGGTCTACACACATAGGAATGGATTAACTTTAAGAACATGATTTTCTGGGGTCCATTCAACTTTAGATTACTGCACTCCATCCTCTGGGCCCCAAAAAGACATGTTCTTTATGTATGTGAAATAAATTCATTCCATCACAATAACTTAAAAGGCTTAAACCACTTCAATAACAACTTAAGTACAAAGTCTTATCAAAATCAATTACAGATATAATCTCTCCTGGGGCACAATACCCTCAGTCTGTGGATCTGTGGAGCTTAAGGGACAAGTTATCTGCTTTCAATATATAATGAAGGGACAACCATAGGATTAATGTTCCTATGGGGAGAAATTGGAAGGGAAATAAGGTGAAGGGTTGCAAATAGTTTTGAAACCCTGCAGGGCATGCTTCATTAGATTTCAAAGTCTGAGAATCATCTTCAGGGCCTGATGGAGTGGCAGTCCCACCCTTTGCAAGTACTTGGGTGGGGGGCATGCTCTTGGAGCTACTCTCTCAAGAAACATCAGGCTGCCAAAATCTAGATTCCACCCTCCTCAAGCATCCGGGTGGTGACAAGTTCTCCACAATTCCCCAGGAATCTAAGAACCTTGAGGTGGTAATACTTGTTCTGAACAATGAAGCAAAAGGCCCAGCCTCTGCAAGCTCTAGGACATTCTCACCCTTTCCACATACATGGGTGGGTCAACTCTCCTGGTTCTAGGTATCTTTGCTCCAGACCTCAGCTTCCATGCTTTCTGCCTTTGAAGTAATTGTTCCTTCAATCTGTCCCTTTTCTGCTATACAGATCTCACAAAAAAAACTTGTTGGTCTCACATATAGTACACAGGAGTCCTGATCATCAGACAGGAGGACCTTCCACAAATCTTTCCTGGATAGCTGCATTTCTAATCCTCGCTTGCACAGAAATGTCTGTTTCCACATTTGGTTAAATTCTCATATGGGGCACTTTTCTCTGGGGACGCATCTTTCAGAAGCTCAGTATTTTCAAAATCACTTTCTTGTTTTTTTTTTTTACCCAGGAATTCAGTTCTCAGCTTATTCCTCTCCTCTCACATTTTACTATAAACTGCAAGGAGAAGCCAGGCTGCACTTTCCACATTTAGTTTGGACATAGTCTTGGTTAAATATCCAAGCTCATCACTTCCAAATTCTACCTTCCAAAAAATCCACAGCAAAACCACTAGAGCTAATAAATGAGTACAGCAAAGTGGCAGGTTACAAGGTCAACACTCAAAAATCTATAGTGTTTCTATATACTAGCAATGAGCAATCTGAGGAGGAAATCAAGAGAAAAGTTCCATTTACAATTGCAACCAAAAGAATAAAGTATTTAGGAATAAATTTAACTAAGGATACAAAAGACCTATACAAAGAAAACTATTAGAAATTTCTAAAAAAAATCACAGAAGACCTAAATAAATGGAAGGGCATACCGTGTTCATGGATTGGAAGACTAAATATAGTTAAGATGTCAATTCCACCTAAATTGATTTATAGATTCAATGCCATACCAATTAAAATCTCAAAAACTTATCTCTGCAGAAATAGAAAAACCAATAACCAAATTTATTTGGAAGGGCAGGCTGCCCCCAAATAGCTAAAAATATCTTGAGAAAGGAAAATGAAGTCAGAGGTCACGGTAACTATAACTTTATAAAGTAAAGTGCGTGGTTTTCTTCCTGCCTGCCTCTCCACCTCCTTTTCTTCCACCACTTCCTCCTCCTTTTCCTTCTTCTTCTTTTTTTAATTTCCAAGAACTTTGAATTATAATTTCCCTAAAGGTTTTTTAACAATATAACTGTGAAATTGTCTGTGCCTACTGTCTTTGGAACTGGAGGGAAGGAGGGTTGGGAGATTCTTGACTACCCTCAATTTCTTTATTGGGTATTGTTTCAGTGGGATTTTAAATTTTTATTAAATTTTGATAATTTTTATTTTTCTAGAAAATAATCTACTTCCTTTAAGTTTTCATATGCATTGTCAGGAAGGTCTTTAGAGTACTTTTATACTTACAATTTTTTAAATCTATGCTATACCTCTATCTGTGTTTGTTCTTTTCTTTCTTTCTCATATTTTCATTCCTGTGAATTTCTTTCTCCATCAATATTTTAAGCAGGTCTTCTAACTTATTAGGCTCTTCAAAGAGCCAGCTGTTTATGGTTTTTCTTTGTTTCCTATATCACTTATTTCTATTCTTATTTCTTACTTTTTTTTCTTCATGGAATTTATTTGTTCTTTTCTAACTTTTTGAATTGAATATTGAATGTTTAGTCTGTTATTTTAAATACATTTTTATATAAATTAATAGCTTTTAAAACTCTGACTGTATCTCCAAATGCCATTTTACTAAGTGTTAGTAATAGAACCAGATATCCTGGGCTTGAATCTGGCTCTGTCACTTACAAGTTACATAATCTTAGGCAAGTTTTTCCAATGCTCTGATGTTTCAGAGTCCTCTCCCTGTTCAAATTCATTTTTCTTTATGCTTATTAAGTTTTGTGTGCTTGGTCCATCAGTATCTGATAGAGGTATGTTCAATTATGGATTAATTTATATTTAAATTTTGATTTGTGGATTAATTTACATCAAGGATGTTTTGTTCTTGGTGCCTGATGAATCTGTCTTCCTGTGGGTTGTTCCTTAACATACATAGTGTCATATCCCTCTTCATTCTTAATAATTTTTTTTTGCCTTAGCATCTATTTTTTTTTTTGCTAATACTAATGTTCTTATTACAGATTTATTTTATTTAGAATAAATGTAGACAGTGCTATCTTTTTCCATAGCTTTACTTTCGAGGATATCCAGAGAGCAAATGGCAAAGCCATTTTTATTCCTAGGTTTCCCAATCCAGTTTTCTTTCTTCCCTATTGTGCTATGTCCCCAGTTCATCTTCCTCTGTAAGTCAGCTCAAGTCACTCTTAACTATGAGGCCTCCCCACTGAATCAGTCAATAGCGATTGCTTCCTCCTCTGACTGGATGCTCTATGTGTATAGTACTCCTCTGACCCTTAAAAATATACTTCTTTGGGTGGTGCAACGGTGGCTCAGTGGCAGAATTCTCACCTATTATGCCAGAGACTTGGGTTCGATTCCCAGAGCCTGCCCATGACAAATACACACACACACACACCATGTTAGTGACAGACCCTTCCAATATCAAAAATTTAGAATTACCATAGCCCAAACAACCCCAGTGAGAGGTATGGAAAGATCAAAGGTAATGGCGGAGTTATACAGAGAAGATCAGGTTTAACAAAAGAATTTGAGAGCTGAATCATTATATTGATATTTCTTTTAGCCTCCAGTACCTTAGAGCAGCTAGAAATAAAAATTGTGGAACTGTAACATATACCAAATTCTGAAATCTGTTCTACAATTAATTTTTGTGATACACTTTGAAATTTATTGCTTTTATGTATATATGTTATTTAAAGAGAAGAAGGAGTATAACAGAGAAGATAGAATTTAACAAGTAAGTATGACTGCTGAGTCATTATATTGATATTTCTGTTGGTCTCCACTATCTTGGAGCAGCTAGAAGAAAAAACAAAGAATCATAGAACTGTAACTCATACCAAACTTTCAAATCTGTTCTATAACTACTTGTTAAAATGTACTTGGAGGGTGGGCCACGGTGGCTCAGCAGGCAAGAATGCTCGCCTGCCATGCCAAAGGACCCGGGTTCGATTCCCGGTGCCTGCCCATGTAATTAAAAAAAAAAAAATGTACTTGGAAATTTATTGCTTTTGAACATGTTATATTTCACAATAAAAAAAGTAATAAAAAGAAAAACAAAACACACACACACACACACACACACACACACACACACAATTGGCCAGCCATCTGGACCTGGTCAGAGAGTGTTTTAAGTGCGTGCAACAGTGGCGCAGTGGCAGAATTCCCACCTGCTATGCTGGAGACACGGTTTCAATTCCCGGAACCTGCCCATGCCAAAAATAAATATATATACCCCAGTTTTGTGGATATAGCTATCCTGGAAGCTCCTTGAAATCTACAATATGGATTGAGATATTTTCTGGTAGCAACTCTGGAATTACATTATTAGGTGTACAGTTCTGTTGGGAAGGGAGTGGTGAGGGAAATCGTCTTGAAGCTGAGTTTGCACAGCAGGCTCACTATTTTATTTTTTTGCAGAGATTAGGGGTGAGTGTCATAGAGCTTGGGGAAGAGGTTAGCTAATGTCCTCACAAGCTGCTCTTCTATCTGTCTCTGCCCCTACTGGCTTGCTGAAAATGGTGGTTTCCAACAAATCTAGAAGTTCTTAGACATCACCTTGAGCACGAGATTTTTAAAAATACAGCTTTTCAGACCCTACTCCAGGTCCCCTGAGCCAGAATCTCTTGGATGGAGTGTGGAAATCTAGAGTTCAGGAATGTTAGCTGAAAAATTCATTGAAGGCATTTGAGCAATACGAGGCAGATAATACTTGCTTGTGAATCATGGTGTATAACAAGTCAGGATATACAGGCCAAATACATACTATATTTTTACTTGATATTATATTACAATACCCAATAAAGTGATATCTATGTTTCCCAACTCCAGTTGCTACAAATGGCTTAATATAAATATGCTCTATTTAATTCAACTCAGTATATATTTAAATCCTATTATTCACTGTGAAAGATACAAAGGAGGCATATGATAATAACAAAATGATAATGGCTAGCACCTATTGAACATTGAATATGTGATATGTACTTCCCCAAATAACTGTTTAATTTATAATTTTAGTTCTATTCCATGGGGATTATAATCAGGTTTGACTTATTTAGTAGGCTCAGCAGGCACAATGTCTGGAGTCCATGGTACTTTTAAGAGTCCATGAAAATGTTTTAGTTTCTTTTAAAATCAAAAGGAACAAATGAATATAATCCTGCCTGGATTATAATATTTTTAAACCACCGAGTTATAAAATATAACCTGTAATATTTTTTATGGATGCAGGAGCCCATGAAGGGAAAAGTGCGTTGGGCCCATGAAAGTCAAGATGTGGCCCTGACAATAATCATACCCACTCAACAGTTGAGGAAACTGAGGTTCAATGAGGTTTAAACAATTCAAGAGAAAACAGAGCTTGCCCAAAGGCCACACAGCCTGGAAATGGCAGAGGTGATCTTTAGACAAGGTCTGAGATACTCCACCAATGACCTTTTTAGTCACCACACTGTACATTCAGCATTAAATAGCAAGAATCCCTTCCTAAATTGAGAAAGCAAGTTTGTCATCCATTAAACAATTAATGAATACTTCAAGAAAAAAATATAATTAAATACCCCAATTCAGGGACAGATCCAGATTATGTGGAGCTTAACAATTTATAGGATTGTCTTTAAGAAAAAAAAATACAGAATTGGAAGTAAAGATTAGGACTTTACTGTCATGCCACTCGCCCAGGCATGACAGCGCACATCCTGGTGCTACGCCCTGCTGTCGCTACCCGCCTGGCCATCAGGCTCATCAGTCCCGCCGTGACCCCAGCCTCCCGAGCCACCCCTTCCCCCATGTCCGCAGCAGGAGTCCTGAAATCGCTGACCCCTTGCACCGCCCTGCCCTGCCTGAGTGGACCTGCAAGCTACTGGAGCTGGTGTGGGGTGCCCCGGGTTTGTGTTTAGTGATTCTGAGGGATCTGCATTAGAACAGTTTGAAGGTGGTCCCTCTGCTGTTATTGCACCTGTGCAGGTATCTCTTTTGAAGAAGCTCTTGTTTTCTTCTGAGAAATCTTCTTTGATGGATTGCTCAGAGGAAGAGCAGAAGGAACTCCTTTGTCAGAACTTGCATGATATTTTAGAAAATGTGACAACTCTGGATCCTTTACTGCTTGGTGTCATGGATAAGAGGAAAGACTACCAAGGAAATGGCTCAGAATCTGAAAGGTCCTGCAGAGTCCAGTTGCCAAGTGGAACATTCTTCTGCCTTGGCTGTCTAAGAACTTGGCTTTGAGCAATTTCATGTGTTAATTCAGGAAAGATGATTTGGAAGTTTCTCAGAATTCAAAGATGCTGCCTTGGACCAGTATTCAATGTGGGGAAACAAATTTGGAGTATTGCTCTTTCCATATTCTGTATTACCAACAAAGGATATTGAAAATATAAAAAATGAAATTGAAGATGCAAGTGAGCTTTTGATAGATCCTGTGTATGGACATGGCAGCCAAAGTTCAATTAATCTCCTACTGATGGGACATGCTGTGTCTAATGTATGGGATGGTGACAAAGAATGCTCAGGAATGCAACTTCTTGGTGGACATGAACAAGCAGCTGTAGGCTTCCTAACACTAATGGAAGCTTTAAGATATTGTAAAGTTGGTTCTTACTTGAAATCTCCAAAATTCCCCATTTGGATTGTTGGCAATGAAACTCACCTCACTGTATTTTTTGCCAAACCAACAGGGCAAGCAAACTCAACGCCCTCCCCCTCTCTACGCAAGACATGACTCCCAGGGGTGTAAACCTCCCTGGCAATGTGGAATAGAAATCTCAGAATAACCTGACTCAGCATCAAGGGATTGAGAAAAACTTCTTGACTGAAAGGAGGAAGACAGAAATGAGACAAAATAAAGTGTCAGTGGCTGAGAGATTCCAAACAGAGTCTAGAGGTTACCCTAGAGGTTATTCTTACATATTATATAGATACCCCCTCTTTTAATTTAAGATGTATTAGGCTAGAGGGAAGTGCCTGAAACTGTAGAGCTGTGTTCCAGTAGCCATGTTTCTTAAAGATGATTGTACAATGATATGGCTTTCGTAACGTGACTGTGTGATTGTGAAAACCTTGTGTCTGATGCTCCTTTTATCTACAGTATGGACAGATGAGTAAAACATATGGATTAAAAATAAATAAATAGATAACGGGGAACAAACGTTAAAATTAAAAAAATAGATATTGGGTAGATGGAAATACTAGTTGTCAATGAGAGAGAGGGGTAAGGGGCATGGTATGTATGAGTTTTTTCTTTTTATTTCTTTTTCTGCAGTGATGCAAATGTTCTAAGAAACGATCATGGTGATGAATATACAACTATGTGATGATATTGTGAGCTATTGATGTACATCATGCATAGAATGTTTATATGTTAAGAATGTATGTGCTTGTACATTGTTTAATCAATAAAAATTTTTAAAAAGAAAAAAAAATTTAGGACTGTCCAAGTACGGCACCCTGAAATGGAAGTTTCATTAGCTTTGTGGTAAATCCACCTTGGCCTAAATGTATTTGGGTCTAAAGAAGGTCAGTGTTTACCAGGTGTTCTAGTTTGCTAGCTGCCAGAATGCAATATACCAGAAACGGAATGGCTTTTAACAAGGGGAATTTAATGAGTTGCTAGTTTATAGTTCTAAGGCCGAGAAAATGTCCCAATTAAAGCAAGTCTATAGAAATGTCCAATCAAAGGCATCCAGGGAAAGATACCTTGGTTCAAGAAGGCTGATGAAGTTCAGGGTCTCTGTCTCAAGTGAGAAGGCACATGGCAAACACAGTCAGGGCTTCTCTCTCAGCTGGAAGGGCACATGGCGAAGACGGCGTCATCTGCTAGCTTACTCTCCTGGCTTCCTGTTTCATGAAGCTCCCCGGGAGGCGTTTTCCTTCTTCATCTCCAGAGGTCACTGGCTGGTGAACTCTGCTTCTCGTGGCTATGTTGTTCTCCTCTGCTCTCTCTGAATCTCTTTCTCCAAAATGTTTCCTCTTTTATAGGACTTCAGAAGCTAATCAAGACCCACTCAAATGGGTGGAGACATGTCGTCACCTAATCCAGTTTAACAACCACTCTTGACTAAATCACATCAACCAGGGAGATGATCTCATTACAGTTTCGAATATACAGTATTGAATAGGGATTATTCTATCTTTATGAAATGGGATTTATATTAAAACATGGTTTTTCTTAGGGGGCATACTTCCTTTCAAACCAGCACCCCAGGTATATTAGCAACAGTTTTAGGGAGGAAATGAGACATTGAGCCATGGCTATGATTTGGGAAGTTGGAGGGAATAGAGGCAAGAATAAGCATCATCCATTCAGGGAAGTGTGGAGAGCTTCTTCTGAAACCCATGGTGGTATTGGCTAGAGGAGGAGGGGGAGGGTTCTCTGAGCAGGGTGGTGCCATATTGAAATACCAACTTGGAAAGGCTGATGGGAATCTTTGTACACTCCTGAGTGTTATGCTGTTACATAATGAAAGGAAACACCAGGATGTGGAATCTGAAGATCTGGACTCTGGCAAAGGGCAGAAAGAGACAAAGAGATCTAATTGAAGGAGTAATCTAGTATTATTTGACGAACACCTGATAAATTATGATTGGCAGGCACAAGGGGAGGAGATGTAGGGAAGTGAAAAAGAGAAAGAAAAAGGAAAGAGTAGGAGACGAAAATAGGCTCAAGTGGCCATCAGGAATAGAGAAGAACAAGAGTCAGAGATAATTTTAACATTTGCTTCAGGATAACTGAAGAAACAGCTGTGGGATTGCCAGAAATTTAGAGAGTGGTTAAATTTGGCCCCAGACAAGTTAAATCCAACACAGAAATCCCAAGACATCCCTTAGGCTATGTCTACCAACAGAAGGAGCAGAGCCACTGGGAAGAAGAAACATCCCAAAGAGAGCTTAATTGGACTCAGCTACATTATTCTTCTCCTGTGTTTTCTGCATTCCAAATTGTCAATGGGTGGATGTGCTCCTGTCAGTATGTCTACAGCACTGAGAGTGTTAAGTCAACTAATGCTATTCTTGCTGACAAAGATATTTTGTATCTCAAAGTATTCTTGCTGACAAGGGGTGTTTTGCCTTTAACATGATTTTTTTTTTGGCATTGGCAGGCACTGGGAATAGAACCCAGGTCTCCGGCATGGCAAGTGAGAACTCTGCCACTGAGCCACCTTGGCCTGCCCTAACATGTCTTTTGTAAAATGCCATTATGAGCTTAGTGATCATTGAACTCTCAGAGTTCACATGCCCAGGTGAGTGGTGGAGAGAATTCACGTCAATGAAGACATGAAGAAGAAGATGGAGTTGAGAGGGCATTATGACTCTAAAATATAGGAAGAGATATGAAAAGAGAAAGGAGAATCTTTCATTCATTCAGAAAATATTTACTGCATACCTATGATGCATCAGCCTCTGCTCTTGGCACAAAAGCCCTTTCTGTGAATAAGAAGCATTTCCTGCCCTGAAGGTGTCTGTTTTCACGGATGGGTAACTCAGAAAGCCATGGGGTCAGTCATAGCCATCAGAACAGATTCTAGAATGCGTAGGGAGAAGGATGATGAATTTAGTTTTAGCCACTAAATTTGGTGTTCGGAAAAGGTAAAGCAGAGATGTCCTGTATAGCATTATAAGCATGGGAGTGGGATCAACAGAGAAGTCAGGGCAAGAGAGAAAATTGTTTTAAAATATTTTATTGCTAAAACAACTTACAATATATGTTATATTATACAATAAAAAAGTTAAAAACAATAACAACATACAAGCACAAAACATTCTTAACGTACAAATATTTCATACATTGTACAATCAATGGCTCAGAATATCATCACATACTTGTGTATTCATCACCATGATCATTTTTTAGAATATTTTCAACACTCCAGAAAAGGAAATAAAAAGAAAAAAGAAAAAACTCATACATACCTTACCTCTCCCTCTCATTGACCACTAGTATTTCCATCTACCCCATTTATATTAACCTTTGTTCCCTTACTATTTGTTTTATTTTTATCAATATTTAAAAAATTTTATTATAAACAATGAACAGATATACCAGCATTCTTGACATGCAAATATTCTTGACATACAAACATTCTTTGTGGCACTATACCCTGGCGCATCCGCTATATGAGGGGTCTTTGGTCCTAATATCTCACAGCCCTTTTCAGAGCTACCACAAAACCACTAGTCCTTTCTGTTAACACAACATCCGCAGTTACAGGCACACTCAGAAACTACTTCCCCCTGGTAGCTACCAACGTCACAATCACCCTGTCTTTCCTCATTGTATGATTGGTTGCCCTCCCCCGGAGTCCCCGCCCTGGCTCCACCTCTCCGCAAATGCATATATTCCGGGACTCACCGAGCCTCAGGGTCTTTAGCTGCTGGTAGCC
>PVIY010059783.1:0-11929 GCA_004026745.1 Myrmecophaga tridactyla
GCCCTGCCTGCCCCACTCCCAACCTGCCCCTCCCCTGCCCCAGGCAGTGTGCCAGGAAGTCATCCCTTGTCCCCACAGTCCTCCTTCCCCACTCCCTCACACCCAGTGCCTTCCCCCCACCTCTGCCCCCTCCTGCTGCCCCCCCACCCCAGCTCCCTGCTGGGAGCACCCTGGGGTGACTCACTCAGTTGGGTGATTTCTGGGCAGCTCAGATGGGAGGAGGGGGAGGCAGCTAATGGCCTGGGCCCAGGGCTGGTTCCTGCACAGAGTGGGGACAGAGCTGGTGACTCAGCTGCAGGTCCCAGCAGCTGCCCCTCCACACGTGCTTCCTGACCAGCTGGCCCCCCACCCATGAACTCCTCCCCTGGGATGTGGGAACCCAGCTGGCAGATGGGATGTGGGTCAAAAGTGAGGGAGCTTTCTACCTAGGGTGTGAGCGCTGCTTGCTTCCCATGGCCCCAAAGTACCCCAAGGGACTTGGAGAACCATGAGCATTTTTAAAAGCGTTTTATCAAAGTCTAATCCACATTCAGAAGGATGCACAAAGAAGGGTTCAGCTGGTGGGATTTTCACAAATGTACCTGTGTCACCGGGCCCCTTCAAGGTGTGACGCCCAGTTCTCTAGAGGTCCCCTCAAGCCCCTTCTGGTCACTACCTGCCCCCTGCACCCAAGGGGAACCCCCATGTGACTTCCAATAGCAGTGATTCATTTCGCCTGTTCTCTACTTTGTACCAATGGGATCACTCACCCGTGTTCCTCTTTTGTGCCTGCTTTCTCCTCTCACTGCTTGTGGGGCGCCCCCTGCACTCTGCTGCATGTCACTGTGAATCCAGACGAGACACACTGACCCCGCCGCTGTGGAGCCCGAGCGCCAGCCCCCTGCCTGCCAGGTGGCCATAGCGTCTGCCTGGCTGTCCCCAGCTTACGGGGCAGCCATGCAGAGGACCCATTCTGGGTGGTGCTGATGGTGGCACAACAGTGTGGATGTAATTGATGGCACTGAATTATGCACTTGAAGGTGCTTAAAGGGAAATTTTTAGGTTGTGTGTATGTCCCAAGAATAAAAATTTTACAAAACATCAGACTGTAGAGCACAAACTGTGGACTATAGTTAATAGTACAATTATAATGCTATTCTTTCATCAGCTATAACAAAGGTACTGCACTAATGCAAGTTCTTACTAATGAAGGGGGGATATGGGAACTCTATTTTCTGCAGGATTTTTCTGTAAACCTACAAATTCTCTAATAAAAATATGTGTGTATATGTATACACAAACACATATACATATATAAGAAATGCAAGTTCTGCCACCCATGCTTCTAGAAGTAATCTCTGCAAACAGGTGTGTTTTCTTCCAGATATTTCTTTTTTTACTGTATTTATGCAATTCTTTTTAAAGCAAAATGGAATTTTGCTGTACTTGTTTTCTTGCCTCTTTCATTTAACAGCATAGCTCACACATCTTTCCAGGTGGGGACTGTCTCTACATGCCAGGCAGTGCCGCCAGTATGGGGTGCACATAACCCAGCTTCGTGACATTCCCCAGTTCACGAACATCTTCAGACATACTTCAGGAACATGTGGTTCCATTCTCGACCACCACAATGAAGTAAATAAGTGCAATTAAGTGGCTCGCACCATTTTGTGACTCCCAGTGCATATAAAAGCTATGTTTACACTATGCTGTAGTCTAGTACATGTGCTATAGCATTATGGCTGAACAAACAAACAATGTATATCCCTTAATTTAAAAATGCTCTATTGCTAAAAACTGCAAACCATCATCTGAACCTTCAGCCAGTCATCATCTTTTTTTGCTGGTGGAAGGTCCTGCCTCAATGAAGATGGCTGCTGATGGGGTAGCTGTGGCAATTTCTTAAAATAAGACAACAGTGAAGTTTGCAATATCACTTGACTTTTCCTTTCACAGAAGATTTCTCTCTGACATGTGATGCTTTTTTTTTTCCTTTGGCATGGGTGGGCACTGGGGACCAAGCCCGGGTCTCTGGCATCACAGGCGAGATTTCTGCCACTGAGCCACAGTTGCACCACCCCATGTGATGCTTTTTGATAGCATTTTATCCACAGTAGAATGTCTTTCAACAAAAAAGAATTTACTGTAATATTCTAAATGCTTTGCATTTATTTCAGTGATGGTTACAGCATCTTCACCAGGAGTAGATTCCATCTCAAGAAACCACTTTCTTTGCTCATCAATAAGAAGCCACTCCTTATCTCCTCAAGTTTTTCTGTTAATATTTTTATTGTAAACCTTAGCAAACAAAAATGCAAACATTCTTGACATACAAATGTTCTATACATTCTATGCATGGCTCACGATATCATCACATAGTGGAATCTTTTTTCCTGAGCTTAAAATATTCAATAAACCATGTGGTAAAATGATGGGCTGTCATACAGGCTTTGCATTTCTATTTATAGAGCATAGGTAGGGTAGATGTAGCATAATTCTTAAGGGCCCTAGGATCTCTGGAATGGTAACTGAGCATTGGCTGCAACTTAAAGTTACCAGCTGCATTAGCCACTAACAAAAGAGTCATTCTTTCCCTTGGAAGCTTTGAAGTCAGGCACTGACTTCTCCTCTCGAGCTATGAACATCCAAGATGGCATCTTCTTCCAATCTGAGGCTGTTTCATCAACACTGACAATTTGTTATTTGGTTTAGCCACTTTCATCAATTATCTTATGGAGAACTTGCTGCAGCTTCTGCATCAGCCCTTGCTGCTTCACCTTGCACTTTTGTGTTATGATGATGACTTCTTTCTTTAATCCTCATGAGCCAACCTCTGCTAGCTTTGAACTTTTCTTCTGCAACTTCCTCACCTCTCTCAGCTTTCATAAAATTGAAGAGACTTTGGACCTTGCGCTGAATTAGGCTTTGGCTTAAGGGAATGTTGTGGACGGTGTGATCTTCTATCCAGACCACTCAAACTTTCCCCATTCCAGCAATGTGGCTGTTCCTCCTTCTTACATTTGTGTGTTCAGTGAAGTAGCAGTTTTAATTTCCTATAAGAACTTTTCTTTTGCATTCACAACTTGGCTAACTGTTTGGCACAAGAAACCTTGCTTTTGGCCTATCTCAGCTTTCAACATACCTTCCTCACTAAAGCTTAATAATTTCTAGCTTTTGATCTAAAGTAAGAGATGTGCAACTCTTGTTTTCAGTTGAATACTTAGAGGTCATTGCAGGGTTATTAACTGGCCTAATTTCAAAATTGTGTCTCAGTGAGGCCCGAGAAGAGGGGGAACAGCTGGTAGGTAGAGCAGTCAGCACACACACATTTATCAATTAAGTACACTGTCATATATGGGTGTGTTTTGTGGCGCTGCCAAAACTATTACAACAGTAACATCAAAATCATAGATCACCATATCAGATATTATGATAATGCAAAATTTGAAATATTGCTAGAAATACCTAAATATGACAGAGACACGAAGTGAGCACCTGCCATTGGAAAAATGGTGCCAATACACTTGCTCGATGCAGGGTTGCAGCAAACCTTCAATTTGTAAAAAGTGCAATATCTGTGAAGCTCAAAAAAGGGATGTACAATAAAATGAGGTATACCTGTTCCAGTGTTCTGGAATGCTGTAACAAACATCCTCAGGCAGTGTCTTTCCACGGTCAGGGGCTGGCCCAGGGATATGCACACTTAAACTTTTGCTAGAAACTACCAAAAACCTTTCAGAAAGGCTGGGCCAATTTGCAGCCCCCTTGCAGAATCCCAGTGCCCTTTTCTCCAAATCCTGGCTGGGTGCCTATGGAACTGGAAACATTTTTGCCAATCTGACAAGGAGCACAATGGATGGCATTATTGTTGCCTTGAAATGCATTTATGCAACCATGAGTACCACAGAGTTGGCTATTGCCTCTTGTGACGCTGGGCCTCTTCCCCGTTTTTCATTGCACCCTTTGTGTTTTCCTTATTGATTTGCAGCAGATCTTTACATGTTAGGCATATTGACTTTTAGTGAGTGAAATGGAATATGCATATTTTCTCCAATTTTGAGCATCTTATCACTGAGCTTCATTTGGGCAATCTTTTGCCAGGCAAATCTTTTTGTGCAGTGAAATCTGCAAATCTTTTCCTTTCTGGTCTCTGGTCCAGTGTCTTTACTCAAACTAGGTACTGCTCTTCACTTGGCAATAGGATGCCTCCGCCTATGTGGATGCCAAGCACATACTGAGCTTTAGGCCCAGCAGGTCAGGGGTCTCCTCCCAAGGAGGGCCTGGAGGTCAGGCAGGTCTCAGAATGCATACAGGTGCACACAGGTGTGTACAGGTACATATAGTGTGTACAGGTGCACACAGGTATGTACAGGTGCATATAGTGTGTACAGGTGCATACAGGTGCACACAGGTGTGTACAGGTGCATACAGGTGCGCACAGGTGCACATAGGTATGTACAGGTGCATATAGTGTGTACAGGTGCACACAGGTGTGTACAGGTGCACATAGGTATGTACAGGTGCATATAGTGTGTACAGGTGCATTCAGGTACGCAATGGCAGTGAGTCCAGGCACATGGTGAGGTTAGGAGCACAGTCCCTAGAATCAGTAGACTTGGGTCTGAATCTCAGCTGCATTTCTCACCTGCTGGTGACCTGGGGCAGGCCACTTCACTGTAAAATACAAATGATAACAGTACCTGTCTCAGGTGGTTGCTATGAAGATTAAATAATAATAAACATCCCATGAGTTCACATGGTGCCTAGCAACAGAGTTGGTTTGCCTGACTTTTCCTTTTGCCTCAGGCTCCAGTAGAGCTGGTAGGGTAGGGTACTGTTACTGATTCTTGTTTGATTTAAATTTGGACATTTTGTTCATTGTGGACCTTTTCCACTGAGTTTGATTTTTGAATCTGGCATTGAGCTATTATTTGTCTTGGTTGCTGAGCATTTGGGCGCCCCATGCAAGCGTCCCACTCCAGCGACCCACTCCCTTCCACTAGCCCTGGTCCTGCAGGGTTGGGATAAAGGGCTGAGGAGTTCAGGCCATCCCCAGGGCCATTTCCTGGCCTGAAATCTTCTTCCTACCTAGGGAAACATCCCCTAGGACTGAAGGGTTCCCAGAGGCTTGGGATTCCATCGCTAAAATGGGATGGCTGGATGCCTTCCATTCCATGTCTTCAGCAACTGCTTCCGTCACCTCTTTGAGAAACCATCAGCTGGCCTGGACTCCACCTAAACTCATGCTTCCTCTGGGGACCCCCCGGGCCTCTCCTGCCCGCACAGGCCCCTTCTCTGAGTCCCTCCTGCTGGGTAATAGGGCATTCACCCAAACACCTCCCTTACTGAGCCAGGCACACCTTAGCAAACAAAAGTACAGGACACACTGTTAAACTGGAATTTCAGAAAAACAATGAATGATATTTTTAGTATAAGTATAACCCCCACAACATTTGGGACATATTATACTGAGAAATGTTTATTATTTATCTGAAACTCAAATTTGACTGGGTGTCCTGTGCTGTAGCTCTTGTGGGGTTACATGGAAGGTACTGGAACCCCTGCTTCTCCATCGTAGAGTAGAACTGCTCCCTCGCTTCCTCAGCGCAGTTCCTGGGGATCAAGCTCTGCTCTGAGGATAAAGGGAAAGACTGTGCGCTCTCAATTTTTGTTTAAAAAAAAGAAGACAAAGATCTGATAGAGAAGTGGCCAAGGACACTAATTAAGAGGAAATCGGGCTGACACATCCTCAGCGCTGAGTTGTTTTCCCCCCGTGATGCATTGACAATGGAATAGATGGTGACGCTGGGAAAAAAATTAAATTCTCAAACTCTGTTATTCTATTTGAAGAGTCAGGCTGACTTTCCAAAGGAAGGACATTGCCAATTACTGTCGCCAGGGCCATCTTTTTCCCGTGAGCACAGCTGTTATGCAAGCTGCCCGGCCAGCGGTCCCCGGCCCAACAGCTGGGCCCCTGAGCCTGGCCGCATGGCCTGGGGAAACTGCAGAGTTTCTGCTGCAGGGGTGGAGGCAGGGAGGGGATGCTGTCATTTTAGCAGGAAACAGCACGTGGGAACAGCTGTCAAACCTCCCTGACACATCCCCTGGCCCCAGCTCCCATCTACTTTGTCCAGCCGAAGTTCTTCCCAGCCTCCCCACACCCAGCATTTTGGGTATTGATTGCCAGATAATGAAGTGCCCTAAAACTTACTGGTTTAAAACAACAACAGTTCTTTGTGTGCTCACAATTTTGCAATATGGGCAGGGTTCGCAGGGATAGAGTGTCTCTGCTCCGTGTAGCATCAGCTGGGGTGGGTTCAACTGGAGCTGGAGGACCATGAGGGGTGGGACTCTGCACCCTGGAAGAAAACACATTTGCAATCTTAATCCACTCCTGTGCTATGCACCACAGTAAATGGGACTATTTGAAGATGTCCTTTTGGTTAAGGTGAGGCCCAATCTCATTCGATTGGGCCCAACTGCTTACTGGAGGCTTTATGAGAGAAGCCCTGGGGAGGAGCAAAAGCTGGACATCGGTGGAACCCAGAAGAGAAAGGAGGGGCCATCGCCACATGTTGAGGAAGCCAAGGAACCCAAGGCCGGCCAGAAGGAACCAAGCCTCCTCCCCTGCAAGACATTGAGCCAATAAATTCCTCTTGTTACACCATCCCATCATGGGCTGTTTGTCTTAGCAGCTGGGAAAGTAAGGCTAGGCTCTCCTTTCCAGAACGCAGGCTAATGGGGAGGGTGAGTGGGTGCTGGCTGTAGCCTTACCATGTGGCCGCTTGGGCTCGTCAGGCAGCAGGGAGCAAAGGCTGGGTCTGGACCTGGACCCAGTGCCACCTCTCTCCTGCTATGGGTCATCAGGGCAGTTTTAATGCACCAACCCCAGTCTTGTCTGCCCCTCTTTGTCCAGGCCTGTCTCTGTGACAGACACCTGGAGCTTCCAAAACACAGATCCAACCATAGCTCTGTCCTGCTAGAAACTCGGCAAGTCCGTTATCCTCCAAAGAATCAAATTCAAAGATTCCATGGCGTCATTCGAGGCTCTCCATTGTCCGGCCCTCCCCATCTTTCCATCCCTCTGGTCAGCCTGAAATTTGTCCACACACTGGAGCCAAAGTTTTTCCAGAGCTCAGTTTTCCCTTGTTCTGTAAACATGATATTTTATGCTCATAGTGCACTTTCTTGCTAAATTCAGCTCAGAGGGTGGTAGTGTCAGGTCATGAAAATAGCTTGTCTTCAGGTCAATTAAAAGTATCCTTCCCGCCCCCACCCCCAGCCACATTTTATCATTCTGTGTACATTTAGAAAATAAAATCACATTTTGGTCTTTGAGGGGTTTTTTCCCTCCTTTAATTTTTAAATTCTTTTCAGTGATAAAAAGGGACAAAATAGGAAATTTTCAGGTATTGATGGGTTAAATCTCTCTCTCTCTCTCTCTCTTTTTTTTTTTTTTTTTTGCATGGGCAGGCACCAGGAATCGAACCCAGGTCTCCAGCCTGGCAGGCAAGAACTCTGCCTGCTGAGCCACTGTGGCTGGTGTTTTTTAATGAAAGAAAATGACTTTTTGGATGGATACGACATTTAAAACTCAAAACTGATATAAAAAGTATTTACTGAGAAGCCTCCCTCCCATCCTGCCCATAGTCTTGCTTTGGCCCCAGCCTTATGGCTGCTGCAATTATTGAGACTTGATTTTTTTTTTTAATGCACGTATGCACAAAGAGGATTATAGATTCTTGTTCTCTCCTTTTCCTTAAACAAAGGGGGCATATTATCAGCAGTCCCTGTGCGTGCTCTTGTCCGCTCATCCACCCGACCTGGCGATTTTCTGTGTTGACACATCGACGTCAGCGTGTCCATTTCTCAGCTGCAAAGTATTCCGTTCCACCAGGAGCCTTGGCTCACCTGCCCCGACCCTGGATGTGGCATTTCTTTCGTTCCTGAAAGTTTCCTACAAAGACGACGCTGCCCAGATAACCTTGTACTTGAGCACACATTTTAGGGAAATTCCCGGATGTGGAATGTTTCAAAGGGAAATTGCACTGGGCATTTTTAGAGATTTGACCAAATTGCCCGCTGTCGGGTTGGACCATTTTCTTGCTCCCTGGCCATATATGTTGGGGTGCTGGTCTCCTGCAATGGGATGTCATGAAACTGCTTTCTGATAGAGGAGACATGGCAGCCCAGGATGGTTTTGATGTACATTTCTTTATTGTGAGTGACAACAGGCATCTTTTCTTGGGTGCAAGGCCCATTTGCTTTTCTGTCTTTGTGGAGCTTCCATTCCTGTCCTTTGCCAGGTTTCTGTTTCTTCCTATTGCAATGTTGGTCTATTACCCCCTCAATTTTCAAGAATTTCCTTAGATATTAGGAAGATTAGCCTGGGCTGTATGAGTTGCAAGTGTTTTCTCTCAGTATATCATTTGTGTCTCGGCTTGGCCGTTGGAGTCTTGCCTGTTTGTTTTGGTAGGCAGAGGGTGTGACTTTTTTTTTCAGTGTGATAGGAAATTCTCAATCTTTTGTTTTATGGCTTCTAGATTGTGGATCTGTTAGAAAGCTCTTTCCCATCCCAATCTTTGAAGGGATATTTTCACATTTTCTTCTAAACAAGTTTTGTGGCTTTGCTTTTACAACCTAACACATTATATCTGCCATTTATTAGAGTCAGTTTTACCCCACTGAACTGTGACCACCTACGCCATGCTCACATCTAGAGGGCATTTGGGTTTATTTCTGCACTTTTCTATTCCATTGCTCTATCTGGCTATTTGTATACCAGTAACCACACCGTTTTTGTTACCGAGGCTTTGTAATATGTTCTTTAATCTTTGTTATTATGGAAAGTTTCAAACATGATAAAAAGTAGCATATTTGTTTCCTTCTGCTGCTGTATCAAAATATCACAAATGTAGCAGCTTCAAACAACACAGATTTATTCTCTCAGTTGTGGAGCTCCCTGCTCTAAAATCCAGGGGTCAGCAGCTGAGCTCCTGGAGGCTCCAGAGGAGGACCTGCCTTCTGGTCTGTTTATGCTCCTGGGGTATCCCCACCTCCCTCAGCTCGTGGCCCCCTCCTCGTTTTGCTCAAGCCTCTTGCTTCCATCATTGCATCTCCTGCTACAGATCCTGGCCCTCCTGTCACCCTCTCTCAAGGACTCTAGTGATGACGTTTAAGGCCCATGCACAGAACCCAGGGTTCCCTTTACCCCTCCAGCAAAGCCCCTTTTGCCTCATCAGGTCCCATGCTCAGAGTTTCCAGGGTTCAGGGCATGGACAGCTGGGGGGCCAGTTCTGCTGTCCACAAAGAGAGAACACTGTTTAATGGACCCCTATGTCCCCTCACCCAGTTTCTATAATTAGCAACTCCTGGCCATCTTGTTTCACTTCTTCCCCCCTGCTTCTCCTTCTCTTTCAACCCTCATTGGATTAACTTGAAGAAAACTCCAGACATCATGCCATTTTATGAATAAACACTGCACTGTATAGCTCTAAAAGGCAAGGACTTTCCCCCCACCCCCAACATCTAAGGCCGTCGTATCCAAATCCACCGGTTGTGTTATAGTGTGCAATCGGAGTCTGCATCTTTAACAATTACATAACAGTTGGTTAGGTGGAGCCCATCCTCCACCCAGCCTCAGTGCTCGTCGGTTTGGTGCTTTCCTGGCTACCTTTGACTGTGGTTGTTTATTTTTCCACGTGAAATTACAGGTTAGCTTATCTTGTTCAAGGAAAAGCCTTCTTTGGTGTTTTTATTAATGAATTTATTTATGTTATATGAATAAATCCGCCTGGGGACAGCTGACACCATGGGGTGCCGCTGCCCCAAATCAGGCATGACTTTCCACAGTTCCACACCGGGTGCTTCAGGTTTTCTTCGCGTAGTTTCTACACATTTCTTGCTGTATTTATTCCAATTATATTACCTTTTTTGTTGTTACAAATGGGGTTTTCTCATTAACTTTTCTATCCGGTTGCTGCTTAGAGAGTGCATTCAGTAACACCTCCTCCCTCCTGGGGCTCTGAGGTCCCAGGCAGTGCTGAGGGGCCACGTGGACAAGGCAGCAGGGGACGTGTCCCTTGGTCCCGAGCAGGTAGGACAGCCAGTGTGGGGGCAGGGGGAGGTGGCCCAGGCTCGTTATTAACTCCACGCCCCTCGGGCTGGTACCCCTCAGGCTGTTGCCCCTGGGCTCTCTGCTGCAGGCCTGGCTGAGCCCCTGGCAGGGTAAGAGTGGCCCTGACACCGGAAATGACCTCTTTGTTTCGGTAACTCCAGCTCCTGGCTGAAACGAGCCATTTTCACCCAGCCACAGAACTGCTGATGACCTGTTCAGCTTCAAAAGCCTTCAGCTTGGGGCTCACTGTGCCTCCCCATTCCAGAGCTTAGGTCAGTGCCACCAAACCAGGGGTGGAGGTGGCCCTCTGTGTCCACGGACCATGACAGACTCCACTGATGTCTGACTGGCTCCTCTGGTCACCTCCCTTGTGGAGCACTCACCAACGTGTCCTCAGGCCACTGTGGCCTCCTCGTCCCAACCACAAGCCCCTAAGGGGCCCCCAGCCCTCCCTGGGCAGACGCACACGTGGGACAGTGAATGGTTCCACATGAGTATATGCTTGCCAGAAGGTGATGGAAGCCCCTGGGGACACTCACCATGATTCAGGCTTGTATTAGGGCACTTGCAGTGGGCAAAAGGGGCTGGGGGCCATTGGGGAAATGACCAGGGTGCCCTTCGGCAGCATGTGGGGTTTTCCTGCCAATCAATTAAAAGAGCCACCTACGCCCAAGGACCCTTCGGTTAGAGACCTACCTGTGCTCCTGAGGCTGGAGCTGACCACAGGTGATCAGTAGACTTGTCCTGATCAGCTTCAAGTCAGGCATCAGGGTACTTGTCGGCCAGCTGGGTAGGGGATACCAACTTACATGGAAAGCTACTTGATACGGCGGCTTGTCTGTTAAAGGACAACTGAGCACAGACTTGAGATTCGAATGGGCTGTAGGTCACCCAGGCGTAGCAACAAGGGGTGAAACTGGGCCATGAACAAGGACATGACTTGGGGAGACACTTAAATGCAGACTCTCCTGATTGTAACAGAAACACAAACAGTGTGAGCACCATCAGAAATGCATTGGCTCCAGGAACTGAACAGCCCAGGCTTGATGGGAGTTCAGGCAAGGCTGGACCCATGGGCTCAAACAATGTCAGCAAGATCTAGACTCTCTTCCTCTCCCAACTCTGCTTACTCCTACAGGGGCTTCGCCAGCAGGTGGAACCCCCTTATAGTGGAAGAGGCATACTTTGAGCTCCAGGCCTGGAGCTCCAGGCCTAGCCAAGGCAGAGCTGCTCTCTCCCAACAGTGCAGATGTGATATCAATAATGCTGCTATAAACACTGGTGTGTAAATGTCCATTTGTGTCCTTGGCCTCGTGTCCTTTGAGTAGAGACCGCATATAGATGGGTCCTGTTTTTTAATCCATTCTGCCAGACTATGTCTTTTGATTGGAGAGTTTAATCCATTAACATTCAGTGTTATTACTGCATGGGTAGTACTTTCTTCTACTATTTTGCCTTCTGGATTTTATATGTCAGATCTAATTTTCCTTCTTTTTACCTTTACTCATAGCCTTCCTTTCTACACTCTTCTCCACACCTCTCTCTTCTGTCTTCGTATCTGTCTCTAGTGTTCCCTTTAGTATTTCTTGCAGAGCTGGTCTCTTGGTCACAAATTCTCTCAGTGATTTTTTGTATGAAAATGTTTTAATTTCTCCCTCATTTTTGAAGGACAATTTTGCTGGATATAGAATTCTTGGTTGGCAGTTTTTCTCTTTTAATAATTTAAATATATTATCCCACTGTCTTCTCGCCTCCATGGTTTCTGCTGAGAGATCTGTGCATAGTCTTATTGGGCTTCCCTTGTATGTGATGGATTGCTTTTCTCTTGCTGCT
>PVIY010059784.1:0-11905 GCA_004026745.1 Myrmecophaga tridactyla
CTGCCTGGGAAGTGAGAGCCTTGGGGGCATCTGGGATTTAACATTCATTGACCCCCGGGAGCTCGGGGACATAGTAGTGACTCCGGGGACACAGTGGTGATCAAGGCAGACAGAGAAGTGGGGAAGACAGATGAACACGGGCTTCCTCGGAACTTCAAGGCAGAGGTCATGGCAGGGGAGGGGAGGAAGGCAGGAAGGCTTCCTGGAGGAGGTGATATCCTGGGACCGGTAGACTAGACATGGGGGGTGAGGATGGGCAGGGCTGGGAAGCATGAGGAATTTTTCCCCAGTGGTTGGTGAGAGGAGGGAATGATTGGATTTAAGATTAAAAGGGTCTCTTTGGAGAATGCGTGGACAACTGGAGGTTAGGGAAGGAGATGCTGGAGTGGGCCAGAGAGGACCATGTTTGCGGAATAGAGATGCCAGATTTAGCAACCGAAAGTACGGGGCACCCATTTAAATTTGAATTTCAGATATAGAAGGAGCTATTTTTTTGTTTTTATAAATATGTTCTAAATATTGCATAGAACGGACTTTTACTAAAAAATATTTGCGGTTTATGTGAAAATCAAACTTAACTGGGTATCCTGTATTTTATCTGACAGTGGTCTTGTGGGTGGATCTTAGAGACAGACCCCTGGGGATGGGACAAAAATAATAGCAAACCGGGATCGAGCCCATATACCATGCAGGGCATTTGCTACCTGTTCTCCCCTTTGAAGTGGGCTACGTTATTAGCCCCATTTTACAGACGGGGGGAAAAGGCCCAGAGGAATTGCATAACTTGTCTTTGCGGTTAGAAACCAGGGGTTAGGTTAGGGCTTGCAACCCCCTCCTCCACGGGGTGGGGAGCCCGGCTTGGACGCTTCCCTGGGTTCCTGGTGGCCCAGGTAAGGGCGCAGGCCACGGGTGCCCCAGCCCCCTCCCAAGCCTGGGATGGCTGCCAGGGCCCTCCCGCCCCTCCTCCTGGGACACCGAGGCGGTGGGGAGCCGGGAGGCGGCCTCTGGGGGCCTCCTCTCCTCCAGGCCGGGAGGATCCGGCGTCTGCGCCCGCCGGCAGGGGGAGGGGGCCGGTTATTTTTACCTCCCTCCCGGCAGCCGGGGCGACAGGAAGTGAGAGCGCGGCCGCCAGATGTGGGGCGCCGGGCAGCTGGGAGCAGCCACAGCTGGACTGGCAGCCGGCCGGGGGGGGGGCGGGCTTTGCGGAGGGAGGAGCCCCGGCTTCGGGTCTCCGCTTTGTTCCCCGCCGCCCTCACCTCCCCCCCCACCCAGGTACCCTCCCCCCCACCCCGTGCTGTCTCCCATCTGGGGACCAGTCTCGTCCTTGATCCCGGGGCTCTCGGTCCCAGACGGGGAAAGGGACACTGCCCGGCGCCCCAGGGACTCCCCGGGTCCCAGCAGAGTTGGGGATGGGAGCGGGAGACGGCCCCTCGCGACCCCGCCTGCCACCGCCATTGTTTACCGGTCGGCTGCCTCCTAGGAAACTTAACCCGCCCGCGGTAATTTTATTTGGGAACTTCGGCCCGTTGCCATAGTAACCCCCAGTGACGTCAGAGAGGCTGGGGCCCAAAATCCCCGGGAAAGAGGGGATGGGATTAAGGGGGGGAACCCCCAAGGGCCCCTCATTAACCCTGCACATGCCAACCCGGGCCTGGCAAGGGAGATGACAGCCAGGTGTGGCCCCTCCTGGGTGCCCCTCTCTGGGGCCCGGTTCCAGGTCAGAGTGGCAGGCCAGGCCGTGATGTCACTGTGTCCTGGGGGAGGGGGCAGTGCTGTGAGTCAGCCCCGGGGTGGGGACCGGGCCAGACCGAGGGGCTATTCCTGTCTTGTTCACTGCCTCCAACATCCCCTCCCCCTTGGACCCTTCCCTGGGGACTCCGGGCACCTGGTTAGGGGTCCCCGCGGATCCCTGGGGCCACTCTGTGCCCTGAACCGTGCAAAGTCTTTCCTGGTGCTGCGAAGGCTGGGCTGGGGCAGTTGAACAGAGGGGTGGGTGGCAATGAATTAGGGCCACCAGGTAAGGTCCTGCTCTGGGTGTGGGGGTGCTGAGGGGGGCAGGTGGTGGGATTCCCGCTCAGCCCATAACACAGCTGGTCTCCAGGGTAACGGGAGGCAGGGCCCCTGACTGGCATGGAGGAGCCCAACCGCCAGCAGCCCGGGGCTGGGCTGGGCGGGGCCACCCTAACCACAGTGACGTGGGACTTCCTCCCGCTGTCCGGCCTGTTTGATGTCTGTGTGCCGCGTTGCCATGGACCCCGGCAGGCGGCCCTGCCTGCGAACCGGGGTGACCTGCAGGGTGGCAAGGGCCTGGCAGAGTCCCCCGCCCCAGCACCCAGCCCCACATCCTGGTCCTGCCCAGCTGAGTGTACCTGGGTATACCCAGTGTACCTGTGTGCACGCATATACCCAGCGACTCCCAGCTCTGACTTTTCAGCCCCATTTTACAGGTGAGGAAACTGAGGCTCAGAGAGGCGTGGTCACTTGGCCAAGGATGTGCAGCTAGAAAGCAAGGGAGCAAGAATTTGAAGTGCAGTGCTATTCCACTCAGTGTTACCTCAGCCACCATCTCCATCGCTGGCCTCCTTGCTGTATGCCACCTGTGGTCTTAGCACTGGCTGTTCCCTCTGCCTGGAACTCTTCCCTTGGATGTGTTTCGCTTCACCTGCTATAAGTCGTTGCTCCAATGTCACCTCTTCTTCTGGTCCCCCACCCCCACCCCATCACTCCTGATCAACCTTGATCTCTGCTAGTCTTTCCCGTACTACGTATATATATTCTTAGCTATATTGTTATACCTATTTGTCTGCTTTTTGTGACAGCATCCCCCTTTAGGTGTCAACTCAAGGAGTAGGGATTTTCTGATCTTGTTCCCTGATGTGTCCCCAGTGCCCAGAACAGTGCTTGGCATACAGCAGGCACTCAATGGATGTTTGCGGAATGGATGAATGGGTGCATGTGTGCCACTCGACAAGTGGACCTGGCCTCGTCCTGGCCCCCCACCTGTCATGACAGAGGGTCAGTTGGTCAGTTTGGGGAGCTCCCATCTCTGTTGGTTCTGAGTGAGGGGGCCGGGGTGGGGAGGACAGATGCCAAGAGACCCAGAGGGAGGGCAGGGACTCTGGAAGACCCTCCAAGCTGAGGATGGTCTGAGCTGCGTGCAGGTGTCCCCGGAGGCCAGCGTGGAGGAGGCATTACCCCAAACGTATACCTTACTGGACTGACGACAGCCGAGAGGGTGTCCGAGTGGGAGACCTTGATTTGGGGTGTGACAGTAGTGTCCTGGAGGGGCAGGAAAGGGTGGGGGGCAGGACAGGGTTGACATTCGCTGCCGTAGTTTGGTCAATTTCTGATCACGGAGACCCAGAACCCTAGGGGCCTTGTTCCTCTGTTTGCAGCCGCTCCTGGGGCCATGGGGCGGGCACACCCCTTCCCCCACCAGGCGCCGCCCTGAGTTGGGGAATTCTGTGCCACCCCAAATCCTCCCCCGGGCCCCACAGGCAGATCTGGCCCCCTCCTGCCCCAACCTGCCAAATCCTGCAGCCAGGGCCACCCTGCCCCTCGGGCCCCACCGAGAAGCAAGACCCAGGAGCCCCTGGGGTTGGGCCCCATGGGAAGGTAGCCAGGTGTGGCTTCTGCCCTGCCTTCCCAATTCCCCCAGCACCCAAGGTGGGAGTTGGCTGAGCTGAGCTGAGGGAGTGGGGTCTCCGGAGGAATCGAGGGGGCAAGGTGACCCCTGCTTGGGCCTGTGGCTGGGTTCCTCCCAGCAGTCCTCAAAAGGGGATGCCCCTCTAACTGCCAGGGAGGTGGGCGGTGAAGATTCCAACCCTTAGCCCCAGGGATATGACTTCCGGAATGTTGAGCAACAACAGCCCCCCAAAAACTATGTCCACTGAGGTCTAGAAGGGTGCTCGGGGCTCCCATGGTGTAGCATGTGGTGAGGTGGGTGGGGGACTGGACCCTGTCCTGTCCTGGAGAGGGCAAAGCACGGTGGGGCAGGCCGGAGGAGCTTGGCTTGGCGGCAGAGGGCACCCCGCCCTCCTTTACAGAGTTTTGTTCCCGGCCCCCCACCTGGGCACAGGGCCAGGCCCCGAGGCAGGGCCCCGTCCCATCCTGGGGAACAATGCTGCCGTGTTCCCGGTGGAGGGAGGCCGGAGGATGAGGAGGGAGAGACAGGCACGCACGCAGGGAAGGAGGGAGGGCTGGGGGGAGGGCCTCTCTCCAGGGGATACTCTAGGAGCTGGGGAGTTTCCCAGAGGCCCTGGGTGGGGGTGGAGGTGGGGGATGCCAGGAAGCAGGGAGTGGGGGAAGGAGACGCACACCTGGGGACCACCCGGGCTGGGGTCAGGGGGTGTCTTCCAGTGGCAGCAGGAGAGGGTTAGGTGGGATAAAAGGAGGAACTTCCTAAGACTGAAGACTGAAGCGGTTCCTTCTAGAACTGCAAGAAGTGGGGATTCCTGTTGGGTGGGATCCCAGAAACCCAGGTTCATGTGCTGGAGGTGATGGCGGGGGGGGGTGTTGGCACTGTGGCAGCATGTGCTGGGGCAGAGCCCTCTCCACTGGCCAGTTCCCCCCACCCCCCACCCCTCACCCCTCAGCTTCTCGGGTTGCTCCTTTGGGTCAAGAGCAGGACTTAGGGTCTAGAGGGCTGAGTGTCAGGCCCCGAGGCCACCCCAGCCCTCTTTACAAACCCGAGGTGGGAAACCAAGTCCCGGACGGGGAGGGGGCCATGGTCCCCGGTTGGGCACCAGACAGATTCGGGACAAGGAAGGACAAAGTTGGGCCCGAGTTGGGGACGGCGCAGAGTTGGGGGACAGAAGAGAGAAAGTGGGGGCGGGCCGCCTCCGGGGGCACATGACGGCGGCGCCCGCCCCGCCCCGCCCCGCGCCCGCCCCCTGCCCGGCCCGGGAGGGGAGGGTTGTGGGGTGGTGGGGGGGGGGAGGAGACGGGAAGGTTTTAAAAGCGATCGGGCCCCGCGGCGGGCCGGCCAGTGAGTGGGGTGGAGCGCTGCCGGCGGCCGCCCCCGTCCCGTCTCGGGCCAGTCGCCGGGCGCCCGCCGGTGGGCTCCTCGGGCCGGGCCGGGGCCCGGGGCGGCGGCCGAAGCCCGGAGAGCCCGGAGTGCCCGGCTCCCCTCCCCCCGCGGGTAAGTCGGGGAGGGAGAACGGGGTGGGGGGGGAGGGACGGTGGAATCCGGGGAAGGAGCGGCGCCGCGGCGGCGGCGGCAACTTTTCCGCGCCGCACTCGTGGGTGGAGTGCTGAGGGGGGGCGCCCCCTCGGGGGGTCCCCCCAGCCTTGTGCCGGCGGGAGGGCGCCGCCCCGCGCCCCGCCGCCGCGGTGGTGGGTGGAGCCGGGGACCCTGCATCTGACGGCGGCGGCCGAGTCCCGGGGCGCCCCCTACGGACCTGGGGGTACGGCGGCCCGGCCTCTACTCCTTCCCCAGGGAGGGATCCAAACTCCCCCCCACGCACACCGGATTCCCCCCCAGGAGACCCATGAGAGCGGGGTGGGAGGGGGCGGTGGGTGCCCTAAAGCGACTGGGTCAGGTGAAGATGGGCAAGGAGTTGGGGGCAGTGCAGAGGGGCAAGTGCCTGGCCTGGGGGTGGGGGGCTGTCCTGATATGTGTGGGCCTGAGCCCCTCGGGAATTGCCCACTGGGCCTGGGGGTGAGGCTGGGGCTGGTGGAGTTGGGGGATGGGGATGCGCTGGGGTGGAGGTCCCCGGGATTCTGGTGGACCCCACACAGCTTTCAAGTTCTTGACATGTCCCGCCAGTGAGTATGGGAAAGGCCACCCAGCCCCAAGGGCTTGGTGGGACCTGGCGGGTCGGGGCAGGGAGTCTGTCCCCTCCCCTCCTTGGTCTCAGGAGTGAAGGGCTGACTCAAGGTTGCCCAGAAAAGCGGGCCAGGTTTTGGAGGCCCCGGGAGGGCTGACCTTCCTTACCTCTGCGCTCCAGGTCCCGCTGCCCTTGGGCTGCAGGGGGTCTAGGGGGAGGCGCCCAGAACCCAGCCCCCCTATCCTAGTTCCAGACTGACCCTTGACCCCAGCCCTGGCCTTGATTGCCCCCAAAGCTCTTCATCCTCCCCTGACCCTCTGCTCAGCTAGGCCCCAATCTTTGTACCCCCTCTGGTACCCCCAAAGTTGAAGCTGGTTCTGTTACCTGTCCCTCCCCACCTGCCTGTGATGGATGTTGGAGGGGCCTGGGGTTGGGGGGGTGGTGCGGCTGGGGGAGCGGCAGTGTCAGAACCCTGGGGTGAGGGGTGGCCAAGCCCGAGGTGCCCGGGCTCAACCGCCAGGTGAGGTGTGGACACGCCCCAGCTGCTCGCCCCCGCGCGGGCCCAGCCCAGGCACATGTGTTCACACGCCGCCGACCTGGGAAGGAAGGCACGGGCCCCGGGGGCTGGTGCCAGCCCTGTCCTATCAGCCAGGGGGCCTCCCCTGTGGCCCTCTGCCCTTGCTCGATGTCCCCTGGAAGTTCCCTCCAGGCCCCAACTGCCAGGCCTTGTCCCGGCCACTTGAGGGGGTTCGAAAATAGCTTCGGCTGGCTCGGCCCTGGCACATGGCACACATGCGTGACAGGGTGTGTCTGGGGGCCCTGTGGCCAGCCTGCCTGTGATCCCCCGCTCTCCACTCTTGCTGGCTGGAGAAAGACAGAGCCAATGCTTGGCAAGGGGTGGAGAGGGGTGTTCTCTGAGGGACCCTCGTGCTCAGCCGTCCGTTTGCTCCAAGTGGGCGACACATCAGGGTAACTGGTGCGGTAACGCATTCAGTGTGGGCCCAGGTGGCTCTCGGATACACCTTTGGGCCTTTTCAGCCCCTGCTGCGCTGAACTGTCCCTTCACCTTGGACGCTGCATGGGGGGAGTCTGTCTGCAGCGAATAATTCCTGAGAAACCCTCGGCGGTCTCCAGAAAATTCTGTCCTGCGTCTCTCTGAGCTCCTGGCTGGCCTGGCCTGGCCTAGCCCGCTCTGCTTGCGTTTTACTGTGGATTTGGGCCTGGCTTTCCCGTAGACTTAATACTGTGTGACCTTGGCTGCCTCCGAGTCTCCCAGGGCCTCAGTTTCTCCATCTGTAAACGGGGAGCATTTCAGCAAGCAAGCGGAGTACAGCGCGTGCTCCCCCTCCCTCTTGCAACTCCTCTTTGGATCTGTCCTGGGTCACCCCGGCCACTTTCGCCTCTGCGGTTGGCGTCTCGCATGGACGCAGAGGTGCGGTCGCCCAGGAAGGATGTGCATGGAGGGGGAGTGGGTGTGCAAGCGTGAGAATCCTTGGGGAGAGGAGAAGGACGCCGCCACGCTGGGCATGGCTGAGTCACACCGAGCGGCGCCTGGCCCCAGGGCGCTAGAGCTGGCGCCACCCTGGGCGCGGTCACCCAGCAGAGGCCCTGGGCACAGCGGGTCTGGGGGATCCTGGGGATGAGGGGCCTTTGGGGAGTGGGGCATGGGGACGGGCTTCTGAGCCCTCTGCGCCCCTCGGCTGCCCCGTCCCGGCGTCACCATCTGGCACTGCGGTCCCCCACATCCTGGGATGTTCCTGGGGAGCCCAGAGACAGCAAATTTTGGGCCTGAGGATTGTCGGGGTGCTGAGGGAGGTGGGGAGCTGCCATTGAGGCTGGTACCCCAAAAGGCCAGAATAGGGCCAGGGGACACGGATCCATCTGAAGAGAAGGCAGAGGTGGGCATGGAGGTGGGGGATGTTGGGGGGCACCGGGGGAGTTCTGTGGCCGATTTGGGGGACAGGGTGGCGGGAGACTGAAGTGTAAGCCAGGGGTTGGGGTGTGGTGAGGTCGGATCCAATGGGGGCTGGGGTGTGACGTCCATGGTTCCCCTATTTATAACAAGTGATTCAGTGCTCACTTACTCACCCCTTCCTGAGCCCCCCCCCTCCAGCCCTGGGTGGGCAGTGGGGGCCCACCCACTTGCCAGTGCCTCCAGGGGAGCGCTTCTTACAGCCTGGTGCCAACCTCTGAGGACCTGCCCGTCGTGACTGCTCCTTCTTGTCGCCGCAGCGGGGTGGGAGCTGGGGGCCGGCGGGCGGGCGGGCGGCTCTGGGCAGGCCCAGGTTGGCGGCTGGCTCGGGGCCCGGCCCCCGGAGCCTCTGCTGAGAGTCTGGGCCCATTAGGGAAAGCGTTAGTGACAGGCGTGAGGGCGGGCGGTGGCGGCGGGCAGGGCGGGGCCTGCAGCCCTTGGTATTTTCCGATCCCAGCTGCTCTGCGAGGGTGGAAAGTATTTGGGGACCAGGCTCGGGGGCAGAGGGGGGGTGTGCCCCTCGCGGAAGCTGCCCCCCAATTCATTCTTGGAACCTGGGGTTTCTGGGGTGGGGGAAGTGGAGGGGAGGTGGGGAGGTGTTGCAATACACGTGCCTACTTTTCGTCTCGTCCGCACACACCCCGTCTGCGGAGTTCGATACACACGCATGCGTGCATGCACACAGGCATCGGTTGGCTGGGGTGACCTGGTGCAGTCTGGAGCCCGTCTCTCCCCCTCCCCCAGGGCCCACCCCCCTCCCCCATGTGTCTTGGCTGCCAGGGGCTCGGCTCTCCCCAGACACCGTCTCCCACCACCAAGCCGAGAGCCACACGGTGGCTGAAGTGGGGGGAACCCCTGTGCCCCGGCACCTGTGTGTGGGATCCCCCTCCCCAACTCCACGCGTGGGGACCCGGGCCCTTTGTGCCTCCGGGGTCGGGGAGTGGCCGAGCCCCCGCCCGGGGCTCTGTGCAGGGGAAACCCCACAGGAAACGGGCCTGGCCAAATGGCCGCCCTTCCCGGTCTCCTCCCTGGGACACAAATGTGCTGTCTCACTTCCGGAGGCAGCCCAGGGAGGCCGGCCGCCCTCCAGGGCCTGGCCTGCACCCGGTGGGTGTCCCCAGACCCTACAGGGACAGGGCTACGCCTGGCTGACCGGTGGGGCCCTTTAGGAAAGGATGATGGGAAGGGTTTCTCTGTGGGTTGGGGGTGGGCGAACCAGGATGCCTCTCCCCGCCCGTCACCCAGGGCTGGGCACCTCCAGATCGGATGCTGGGGTCCTAGCTACCTGGGTGAGGTGACCCTGTCTCCATCGTCCCACCGGCTGTCTGCCGGGCCCTGGGGACCCCAGCAACCCCGGGTTCATAACACGTAGGACTTGGGAGGGTGCTTCACCGGACACAGCAAATTAGCACTGTTATATGACATCCCTGTTTTGCAGATGGGGAAAACTGAGGCTCAGAGAGGTTGAGCGACTTGCTCAAAGTCACCCAGCTAAGAGGTTGCAGAGCCAGAGCTCAAACCCCGGGCAGGCTGGCTGCAGAGCTGCAGTCTCCCAGCCTCCCGGCTCTCGGCTTTCTTCCTGAGGGGGCTCCATTTCCCACACATTTAGGCTGCCTTCGTGGGTGGGCGGCCTGAGCTTGGGGTGGGGTCCCATGCTTGGCTTGAACGTGCTGCCGTCCGTGCCTTGAAATTCTTAATGATTTCTGAACAAGGGGCCCGGCGTTTTCATTTTGTCCTGGGCCCTGCAAATTCTGGGACCTGGCATTTGCTGAGACTGTCACATACTCTTGCCTGTGGCTGTGTGGCAGAGGGGCTTGGCTTTCTTTAAAGGTGGGGAAACTGAGGCTTGGAACGGCTGAGCTCGGGATTTGAACCTCAAGCGAGCTGGGCGGGTGTGTGCATGTCCAAGGGCAGAGCCGGGCATTCTTGGGGCCTGTTTGGGTGGGCCACGCCGGGGCTCGGGCTGAGGCCTGGCTGCCGCTGAGACGGGGCCACTGGGGTTGGGGGTAGCGGGGGGGCGGGGGGGGACGCCCTGGTGGTTTCCTTCTGCCCTTCAGGCTTCTAGGAAGTGGCGCCAGCTGGGGTGAGATCACTTCCTTGCCGTCCTGCCCGCACCCCTTCGGCTTCCTCTCTCCCTGGCCCCATTTGGCCTGCCCAGGGCGCGGCGGTGGGGGGTGCAGAGGGGGCGGGGACCCTGGATTTGCATGTTCCTGAAGTCTTGTTTGGGGGCATCGCTCCCTCTTTGGGACCTGGGGCCCAGGGCACGACCAGTGGGAAGAAAGCTGCACATGGATGAGCAAGGGGCAGGATGGGACCTGGAGGAGGGGAGGTGGTCCCACATTTCAAAGACCTCCTTTGCTCTCTCCTTTCTCTCTTCCTCAGGTGCCTGCTGTTGGCCCCACCTGATGCCCGGCGTCCCTGTGCCATGGTCGGCTGGGGTTCCTGGGGATGGGATTTGCTGTCTGCCACAAATCACATTGCCAGGGATTTCCAACTGACCCTGAGCCTTGCCTCTGGGGCCGCCACGCCGAGGATCCTGCCCCCAGCGTGGGGTGGCAGGGAGCCCCCCCCCCCACTCTCCCCACGCACACACAGCCTGAACGCGGCCTGAGGAGCAGGGCTTAGCTGCTTGTGAGCAGGGTCCCCAACAAGTCGTGTTCACAGTGGCTAAGTTCCGCTCCCCCCGGCCCCCGCCACCTCCTCGGGCCCCTGCGACCTCTCCCCGCGGACCGCCCAGGCCTCCCTGGGCTCTGCCTCCCGTGCCTACTGAGCTGAAACACAGTTGGTTTGGGAAGACTGGCTCAGTTCAGCAGGAACAGGAGTCAAGCCCCCTCGGAGCCCGCGGCTCCCGCCTTCCCTGGGTGGGCCAGTGGTGCCAGGGCTCCCCCAGACGCGGACCCAGACTCCCGTCTGTTGGGGGGCAACATGGGAGGGATGGGGCCTGGGATTCCGGGGAAAAGGGGCTGGGCCCAGCCGTCTGCTGGCCTCGGGCTGCCCTCCCCTCTACTCTGCATTTGAGGATCCCGCCTCCACCCCATGGCCCCGCAGCAGGCTGACCAGGGCTCCGGGAGAGGGGGGGCAAGGAAGGGGAGGCAGCTGTGTCCCTCTTGTCCTGGAGCCTCAGTCCCTCCTGTCCCAAGTGGGACAGGGGCATGGGCTGGCCCTGTACCTCCCAGGCCACCAGTTACCCAAGAGGAAGCTGCTGTGGGCCCCCAGACCGTTAAATGCCACCCCCAGGCTTCCGGAACCAGGCTTGTCTGCTGGAGCACGCCTGGCCCCGTCAGCTTCCTAAACTTGGGGAGAGGAGTGGTAACCCTGGGCAGCGAACAAGGGCCCCTGGGGGCCCGGAAAGGACACCAGCAGGCCTGCGGGACCCTTCCTCTGGCCCAGGGAATATGCAAGTTCCACTGGAAACTCTGCCCAGGGTGGGAAGGGAGGGAGCTGGCAGGTCCAGCAAGCACCCCACCCCTAGAGATGCAGCTGATGCACTGCTACCCCCACTCCCCATCCCCACCCCGGGCTCAAAGCCCGAGGCCCCCTGCCAAAGCGAGGTGGGGGCAGAGTTTGTGCTGTGTGTGGATTAAATAAAAGTCGCCCCGGCTTCATTTCTGGCGTTTTGTGGTTTCCTCCCTTCCTTTGTCCCTGTCCCTTCTCCAGGAGTTCCAGCTTAATGGATGGGGAAGGATTCATGGAAAGTCGGGGTATCCTGGGCTTGGACAGGTGTCCATGAGGGGTGCCCTGATGAGGGGAGTGACTGAGGGAACTCTTGAGCCCTAGAGATTGGCATTGGGGGCCGTTGGGGTACGCCATGTCCCGGGGCCCGGGGACTGATACAACCCAAGCAGGGACGCACAGGGGGAACCTGGGCTGGGCGCTGGGCGGGTGCCGCTGCCAGGACCTGAGGGGTGACTCGTGCTTGAACTAGGGGCATCGGGGGTGACTGGCACCTAAAGGGCAACTCAGAACTGGGGGGAGAAATTTGGGGTGTTCCAGCCAAAACGGGGGCATTGCGGGTGCCTGATACCCCGCGGGTGCCGCGGTTGGGTGTGCGCGGGGACGCACCGCCTTACACCCCGCAGGCCTCCAGGCGGCGCTAAGGAGCGCTCCCCGCGGCCCAACCCACACATACCTGCGGGTAGGCGCCCGGCACGGCAGGGGGCGGGGC
>PVIY010059785.1:0-11902 GCA_004026745.1 Myrmecophaga tridactyla
TCAGCACATGCTCACTGTTCTCCCCATCCTGCCCATTAATGTTCATTAATTCATATTGCCCTGCGCCTAGTCCCATTTTCACTTCCTTTGACGCTCCTAGTAGTTAAGTCTTACCCTGTAATTTTTGCTTTTAATTTTGATACCTCTTTATGACTTAACAATAAAAAGGATGTATGGTTTTTATCAACTGTCTCCAAAATAATCTCTTGTTATTTAGGGAGTACAGTTCTCACCATTCATATACATGAGTTCAGTAATTGCTTCCCTAACTGCAAAGGCAATCTCAATTAGTTGAGTAGCACCTGTGAGCAGCTTTGAGTTAGAGGTATGTGTGTTATATCCCACCTAAGAGTGCTGTGTGGGGCTGTCAAACAAATGTAACAATGTATTTTTGTGGAATGAGAGTTGGCATGTCATATGCATCCTCTAGAAAAATAATTAGTGTAATAGTCTTAAGATTTGTTTTCTAAAGTTGATACTGTGGGTTATTTTTGTGAACAGCCTAATGTTTGGGACCTTTTTTTCTCAAAATAAACAAAACCTTATTAAACCAGGAATTTGGAGGAAAAAAAAAAAACCTGGTTTTTTATTTTTGTATTTTGTAATCGTTTACTTCAAATTCTTTGCTTTACAGCTGGCCTCCACAAAACCCCTACAATGTACTACATATATTTTGCTTGGAGTCATAATCATTGTGCATACCAGCATAACACTTCAAATTATATATGTCCTTGGGGGTGGGATGGGTGGGTATTGCATTAAGAAACAGACTTTGACTTTGACACAGAGTGGAGATTGTTTTGGAAAATGGCTTTTATATCCTAAAGAAAAAGTCTTGATCAATGCTGTATAGTCTGGGTTGGAAGTTTTTGTTAGATGTCAAATCATTTTATCCTTAAACAGTAGAGGATCAAGCAGTAAGATGGAAAAAGCTGCTGAATTAAATAGTTTTCTTCTGTTTTGTCCCTTTAATTACTAATTAAAGCCCCAGTTAGCTTTTACTGGATTCTCAGTCTATGCCTCAATGTTAGTGGAAGTCAGAAAACTTCTGATCTCCTGTAATATGTTGCTTTCCCGTGGAATTGAGAAGCTAGTGAGGACCGTAAATTTATTTTACTTTCTGTCAGAGAACATTATTTGACCTTTTACCCATATTCCCCCTTTCTTTAATTACAGTGATATGTAATTAAAGCATGGAACCACATAAACTTCTTACTAGAGATGGATATGTTAAACAGCTGCCAGAATTATGTTTTAGTCCTGACAGCTCCAGTCTACTTAGTCCAGTTTTTCCATCAGGGCAGGAGAAAACCACAGTTCATTTGGACTATTTTCATGCATATAAACCTTGGATTCCCCAGAAAGTGGCCATTGTTTCACAGCATGCAACAAAGACATTCGTTGCATTTTACAGGGGCGAGGATAATTCTGGATTAGAAAGCCATACCCTTAAAAAGTCACATCCTGTAATGCTCTACTTAAACCATTTTATAACCAGTACAATAGACTGTTCGAGCTCTTGATTTCTTACAAAGTATAAGAGGAAGTAGTAGTAGGATAGACTCTTCTTCGGAGCCTTAGATTCACAGTAGAAATGTAGCTTCTCTTGTGTGTTAATCCACCAAAATACATCTAGTCCACCCTGTTTTTTATGTGATGTTGTTACACAGTCACTTTCAGCACATAGCCCATGATAATAAAATTAGCTGGATGTTTAGAAGAAAGTATAAATATTGTAAGTTGTTAATAAAATTTGCCTTTTTAAGATTTATTAGCTCCCAGTATTTGAAAGGTACTAGATAATTTAATCCTAAATTGAATATGTTGTCTTTTCATTGTAGGACCTCCTTCCCAGCACAGGGAGGTCTGTTAGCTTAGTTTCTGGTGATATCTATTTATAATTGTGTTCTGTCAGACTGTTGGTTGCTTATTTGGGGGTTCGGGGTGGGGTGGCACATGATCCGGGAATCAAACCCAGGTTTCCAGAATAGAAGGCCAGTATCCTACCACTGAACCACCCGTGCACCCTTTGTTGGTTGCTTTTTATTCAATAAAAACCAGGCATTGAAAGAAACAGTCTTTCAGTAGCTGGAATGTATGACCACACTCTTTTCTGCCTGTATGCATGCACACTATTTATTGTTGAAAAACCAAGTTATTAAAATGTTGAAATTCAGCCTGCCAGGCCATTATGTACTGATGCAAAGTAAAGAAGACATTGAAATTACCATATGGTAAAATTTCTTTTGAAATGGAATTCCAGAGTGGCTATTAGAGGCTTTTGTTTGAAAATGGCAGAGTTCTTAACGGCCATCAGCGTACAGTTACCTTAATGTGTGTTATTGGTTGATTCAATAGAAGTTAGAGAGGCAGAGCAGCAGACACGGCAGTGCAGAAAGGAAGAAAGACATGACACTTTTAGAGTTAGCTAATAATTGTTCAGAGGGAGTTTCGTATAACTTCAGGAGGGGCATCACTTTTATTTTGCATGGTCAGGTGCTAGGAATCAAACCCGGGTCTCAGGCATGGCAGAATTCTGCCACTGAGCCACCATTGCACTGCCCCGGGTACCACATTTTACAAAGAAAGATTTAAAACAAAATACAAAGGTGCATTTGAAGGGTATAAAAATCAGAACAGTGTGCTTTCTCACTATGTCATCAAATCTAGGAAAATAGCCTGGTAGCTAGGAGAGAAGGTGGTTGATTAAAAGAAGAAATTCTGAAACATTTCTTTCTGATGCTGCCTAATTTATAATTGAGAAATTGTTTCTTGAAGCTCAGTAGCTTAGGGTGTTTGGTAATTTGTTGCAGTCACACCATTAGAAGGAACTAACTGAAAGCTAGAGTGGATAACTTTCCCGTTTGAGAGTTCAGATGTTATCCCAATGTCCAAAACTTGCAAGGATTGTGAGATTAGTACCAGCTGGTTGAGGCTTAAAGCCTCTTCCTATGTCTTACAGAGGCAACCAGGTGTAACAAAAAAGGGAAACAGTGCAAACAAGAACAAGATTGTAAATTGGGAAACACCTAAGGAGGAGGCATCTAGGTAGGGTTAAAGGTGAGAAGAGGCAAGATCATGTTCTCTGAAGTTGAGCAAAGCAAAATAAGCCGAATTTAATAGGGCTGCATTTTAAAACTACAGTACTATCCAATAGAATTTTTCTCCAGTGTTGGAAATGTTGCACTGATAAATATGATAGCCACTAGTTGTGTGGCTACTGAGACCTTGAGATACGGCTAGCATGAATTATTTTAGTTTAACCACGTGTGACTGGGTGAATTTATTGACTAGCACAGTATTGCAAAATACTAAACAAATACAGATAATTTGGGAACTTATGAGAACAAATGTGACTATTTCCAAGATGTTTTATATCCTGAGTTTATTGAAAACTCGTATTTTAGGCTGTAGGCCCTGATACTGAAGATTCCTTAGTATGAAGGAATACTATACAACTGTAGGGTATTGCAGGCCTTGTCCATGTTACTCACATTCCAGTTGTATACACATTCAGCTTGATGTTGGGCTGGCAGGCATCATGGAATCTTAATTCTCACAGCAGGCCTATTAAGTAGTATGGTAGTTATGCCCGTATTTCAGAGGTTTTAAGAAAGATTCAAGGACTTTGTTCAAATACTCACTTATTAAATGGTCCTAAAATTGAAATCTAGAAGCTCACTTAACATCTAGGATTTATACATTCTAGAAGAGGAAATGGTGCCTCTTGTTCTAGGATTCAGGAAATAATCACTATTGGTGAGTCAACCATTTCCAAACTATAAGCAAGTCTCTGAGAGTCCCATACCTTCTCTTAAACCCAATGAAAGGTGTGTGGGGGGGTATTTCCACACTTTTTCCATACTACTCACCAAGGACTAGAACTGGTCCATAGACCACAGTTGGAAAAGCCCATTTAAAAATGCTTAAGAGCTTAAGTGTTGTTTCATGCAGGCAGCACTGTTGGGCTTCAGAAATACAGCGAGAAGACAGAAGACGCCTCTTCCACTGATCTTCCATAATTATTCTGGGGCTCTCAGATAACCTATTTGAATGTTTCTTCTAACTCAGACACCATAAACTTTCCAATTTTCTGGCAGAAATCACTTTGTCTGGACAATTCTATGATTACATAAATTCTTCCCTGTTTCTTGACACTTGATGGTCCATTATAAAAATTTGGCAAGACTGCTCTTCTCCACAGGCATTTCTTTACTCAAGTAAGTGGTCCAGTTGGACAGATTGAGTCACCCTTGAGTGTCCACACAAGCCACAATGAATTTCTGGTTTGAGTGTAGATTGTGCAAAAGAAGGTAAAGCGGGGCACCTGAAGAACCCACCTGCCAAACAACTTTGAAACTTATATCCATTTCTGGTTTGGGAATTTTGCTATGGAAGTATAGGTGTATAGTTTGTTTTTTTTTTTTAACCCCAAAAGATACTTGCTCTAGAGGGGCCTGAGTGAATATCTTTCAAAGACCTTCTTGTCCCTGCTGGGGAAATACCCCCAAACCTCAACTTATTCCAAGTACACGATATTCCTCTGTATTTAGTACTTTTCCCCACTCGTACATCTAAACACACCCTTTTCCCAGAACTTCAATTGTGCACACCCCACAGAAGCTGCTGCTGCTTCTGTCAGCCCAACTGTTGAAAATGTTGTGGAGGCCTACCCTGTTTTGCCTCGTTTCCCATCTTAGGCTGATCTTGGCCTTCTACTCAATGTGTCCCCGCTCTCTGCGTTGGGTAGCTTGAGGAGCTGTTCCCACACAACACCCACACTCCACCCCAGGGAAGTTTGGCAGCACCCTCACTTGCTCAGTTATTCTACCATCTCTAGACACAGCCTCAGTATTTGCTGTTTTTCACTCCCTCTCATCTGGGAGTACAATCCTGATCATTCCATCTGCTGCAGGCTAGCAACCTGACTGGGCTGCATACCCAGGGCCCACTATTTCTCTTACCCTGTGGACCTGGCACATGTCGACACTCGTTAGTGAAGGTGCTTCATAGGAACACTTGAGCACCCATTTTGAATGTAAAATACACAGTTTCCAATATATTAATTTCCTAGCCAACTCTCTCACCTTCCCTAGGAATCTATATGTAAGTGACCTGAAGGTTCATTTTTCTCTGAAAGGGAAGCCACATTGTAGTATTAGTTACAGGTCTTGGGAAGCATTGTCCTAGCTTTTGAGTTGGCCTTCTTACACTCCCCCCCTCCCTGGTCTCAGCTCTTAGCACCACTGCTGTTGGGATTTTTCCTTTGCGACCTTATGGCAATTCTCACCTGTTTTCTCCTTGAGCAATATTTGTACTTCTGTTTGCCATTTTCAAATATCCTACGTACAATCCAAGTACACCATCACATCTTTATTTCATTAGTAGTGTGCTAGTCAAACAAGACTAATACTTAAGTTTAACAAAATGCAAACTCCTGCACCTAGCTGACATATCACTGTACTTGTTCTGATAAGAAGTAAAGATGACAGACACCATGTATTATAGCTACTGTTAAAGCTCAAGTGCCTCCTAAATATTTGTTGAATTATCCTACTTCTATCTATCTTGCCTTCCTCCATCCCAGTGTAACCTCCCTTTGCCTTGCTCCTGGATTAGCCTCCTGTCTAATCCACTTCCTTTGATCCTTTTCCAATCACTTCACACAACAGCCATAGTGTTTTCAGAACACATAATCCTGACATTCCTCCACTAAGCATTCTCCAGTGGCTTTGTCAGTATAATGACAAATTTTTTTAGCAGTCTGCAGGGCACCCACATGTCCAGTCTTTTCCTCATACGCCCTTCACTCTTGTTGCTGCAGCCACACTGAAATTTTAGTCATCTTTACTTCCATCCAGTGCTCTCTTTCTCCATGGGATCTTTGCCTATTTGATTCCTTAGTTAACTTCTCTTCATCCTTCATATCCCAGCTCAGGTGTCAGTTCCTTAAGAAGCTTCCTCTCCTTAACTAGGCCAACAGGTTCTCATAAAACCAGGAATCTTCTTAGTAGCACTAAGTGTAGTTTTACTCCTTAATTTGTTGATATTTGATTAATGTGTTTTCCTTATTAGAGTGAAAACCCACCAAGAACAGGAACTAAATTTATTTTTCACCAGTATATTTCCAGTGTTTAGCACAGTTCCTGACATTGATTAAACGAGTGAATGGGAAAGAGGAAGTGGAGGAGGGTTAGCACTGGATGAGGCAGTCTTGGAAACACGCAGCAGAAATGTCAATCAAGTCTGAAGAACTGACTGTTCATAATATGCCTGGGGGAGTGTTGGGATGCCTCATGCCTGTCTTAAAAGGATGCTTTCTTTCAGATGTACTTCATTGTCAGTACTTTCACTGTAATATTTCACAATCTTCTCCCAGTGTAAACCATCCATCTCCTCAGTAATCTGTATCTGTGCCAAGGGTGAGAGAAAATAGGGGCATTATTTTAAAAAGATGGACATGCCCATTGCAGTTAAACCTGCCTTTGAGGTTTTCAACACCTTCAAGTCAAATTTCCCTTGGAAAACTTCTATCCTAATAGGACTTATCCCTCAACACCTACATTCCTAAATTTAAAAAATTAACATATCTGAAGTACACAGCTTGATGAAAACTTACCAAGTGAACATGCTCCTTTATAAATACTACTCAGATCAACACTGGAACATAACCAGCACCCCAGAAACCTCTTTCATGCCACACTCCATCACTATCCTCTCCAGGTAACCACTCTACTGACATCTATCGCCATAGGTAGGTTTTGCCTGTCTTTATATTATATAGTTTTTGAATTGAAATTTGGGCTCCCCATAAGAGAAAAGAAAATAGCTTGTGTGCAGTAGTTTATTTGGGAAGTGATCCCAAGGAGTAGGAGTGACTAAATGGGGATTGAGGTAGTAAAGGAGGAAAAGTCAATATAATGTTCTGTTATTGAGGCTGAATATTTAATGCTTTCCAGAATTGTCTGAAGGATGGGAGGAAGGGAGGCTGCAATATTTATCCACTGTCTCCTGTTCCCCATAGGTTGAGGGATATACCAAAGAGATTAACTTTTCTGCACTTCTGGACTGTAACTGGTCTTAGTTGGCTCATGCAGCATTGAAGGACGTCTGAATTCTTTTCAATTTGTGGTAATACTGCTATGAACATTCTTATGTGTGAATATTCCATTTTAAATAGATACTGCCAAATTTTTCCAAAATGATTGTACCAATTTATATTCTCCTTAGCTTTGAATGGAAATTTCAGTTCTCCACACAATACCAACACTTGGTATTATTTGTCCTTTTAATTTTGGGCTTTCTCATGGGTGTGTAGCGGTATCTCATTTTGTGTTTGCTTTTTGGTAAACTTTTGTTAAGTTATCACTCACATACTGAACACACAAAAAACACTGGCAAGAAATCAAGAAATGGAACAGCAGCAGCACTCTAGAGGCCCTGTGCATGCCCTCTTCCAATCACTATACCACCACCCCAAGGATATTAATCCAACATGCTAGATTCTTTTTCCCTGTTTTTGAACTTCAAATGAATGGAATCATATATTATGTAGTCTTTTCTGTCTGGCTTCTTTTCTGCCTGGCTTCTTTGATTCAACATTATGCCTGTGCAATTTACCTATGTTGTTGCATGTTGTATTTGTTCATTCACATTGTTGTATAGTAATTGCATTGTATAATATCCTACAATTTATTGATTCTGTTAATAGGCATTTTGGCTGTTTCCAATTTTAACAATTATGAATAAAGTTGCTATGGACATTCTAGAACATGTCTTTTGGTGAAAATATACATGCATTTCCGCTGGGTATGTATTAATGAGATTACTGGAATAGGGTATTGCCTCACATCCTTGTCTATTTGCTATTTTTCTCTCTCATTTTAGCTGCTCTGGGAAGTGTGTTGTGGTATAACATTTTAAAAAAATTATTTGCTTTTTAAAAAAACTAAACTTTTTATTTTAGGTTTACAGAAAAGTTGCAAAGACAATACAGAGAGTTCCTTACCCAGTTTCCCCTTATGTTAACATCTTAAACTACCATGGTACATTTGCAGTTAACACTGATACATTATCATTAACTAAACTGATTTCACCAGTTTTTACATATACTTATAAGTGAGTGTACATGTAGTGGTCTATGCAATTTTATCTCATGTTATTACCATCACAATCAGAATACAGAACTGTTGTTCCATTGCCACAAAGGAAGCCGTCTGCCCATTTAGTGTTAAAGCCCACATCACTCATCCTCTCCCATTTATATCCCCTGGCAATCACTGCTCCGTTAGTCATCTTTATAATTTTGACATTTCAAGAATGTTATAAAAATGGCATCATGCACTTGTTACCTTTTAAGAATGGTTCCTCCCCACCCCCTACAGCATTGTACCTTTGAATTCCATCCAAGTTGTTACTTCTACCAAAAATTCATTCCTTTTTATTGCTTCGTAGTATCCCACTGTTTGGATGAACCGAAGTTAGTTTGACCATTCTTTTAAAGGACATTTGGGTTGTTTCCAGTTTTTGCTATTAAAAATAAAACTGCTATGAATATTCATGTATAAGTTTTTGTGAACTTAAGTTTTCATTTCTCTGGGATAAATGTCCAGGAGTGTGATTGGTGGGTGATATGGTAAGTATATGTTTGGCTTTATAAGAAACTTACGAACTATTTCCCAGGGTTGCTATACCATTTTATATTCCCACCAGCACGGTGTAAGAGATCTAGTTCCTCCACATTGTAGTCAGGATTTGGTATTGTCACTAGTATTTATTTTTCCTGTTCTAATAGGCATGTAGTGATATCATTGTGATTTTAATTTGTATTTTCCTAATAGCTAATGATGTTGAGCACTTCATGTGCTTATTTGCTATCTATATATCCTCTTTGGTGAAATGTCTGTTCATATATTTTGCCCATTTTGTAATATGCCATAAACTAAAAAGGAGATATATATATATATAATGCATAAGAATAACCTCCAGGATAACCGCTCAACTCTGTTTGAAATCTCTCAGCCACTTACACTTTATTTCTCTCTTCCCCCTCTTGGTCAAGAAGGTTTTCTCAATCCCTTGGTGCCAAGTCCCAGCTCATCCTAGGATTTCCGTGTCACATTGTCAGGGAGGGTTACACCCCTCAGAGTCATATCCCATGTAGAGGGTGGGGAGGGCAGTGAGTTTGCATGCTGTGTCAGCTGAGAGAGAGAGAGGCCACATCTGAGCAACAAAAGAGGTTCTCTGGGAGTGACTCTTAGGCCTAATTTTAAGTAGGCTTAGCCTGTCCTTTGCAGGGGTAAGTTTCATAGTAGCTAACCCCAAGATTGAGGGCTCGGCCTATTGATTTCGTTGTCCCCACAAAAGAGGTTCTTTGAGGGTGACTCTTAGGCGTAATTATAAGAAGGCTTAGCTTATCCCTTGCAGGAATGTTTCATGAGGCAAACCCCAAGACTGAGGGCTCAGCCTATTGATTTGGTGTTCCCACTACATGCAAGAATATCAGGAATTCTCCAAATTGGGAAGTTGAATGATTCCCCCTTTCCCCCCATTCCCCTAAGGGGACTTTGCAAATACATTATTTACTGTTCAAATCACTCTGGGATTTATCGGGGCATCACACCAACCTGCATACACCAATAAGATCTCACACCCTATTCAAGATTCCATGTAATTATGGTGTCCAAATAAACTGACCTACAAGTTAAATTAGATAACATACTACCCAAAATACAAATTTTGCACCAAATACATATCTCTCCCTTTGGTCTCACATAGAAGTTGAAGTTAAAATATGAATGATATCATTCTTTACCCAGTGTTCTGATTTGCGTTAGTCCTATCCAGATCAGCTTCATTCATCTCTGATTGAGGTCTGACCCCTTTTTCAACTGCTTAAACAGTTTCTGTATGAGATAGTGATGACTTTCATAGCTTCAGAGCTCTAACTCTGAGTCTCAGGTGTCACATAAATACCCGAAGTTTCTGGGAATGACCAGGTTATTTGCAAACAACTCAGTATCTCAGAATATAGAAATAACAGTTACAACTCCTGAATATGTAACTACTGTAAAAACTTACAATCTAGAACCCTTTGCAATAGGCACCAATCTGATAACCCACACTCTCATCTTCAATTCACTAGGTTATAGTCCATATGAGTGAGGCATGATAATATATATCTTTTTGTTTCTGACATTTCATTCAACATACAGTTCTTTAAGGTTCATTCACCTTAGTTGCATGCCTCACAAGAAGGTTCATTCCTTCTGAATATGTGTCACATATTCAGGAGTTGTAACTGTTATTTCTATATTCTGAGATACTGAGCTGTTTGTAAATAACCTGGCCATTCCCAGAAACTTCGGGTATTTATGTGACACCTGCGACTCAGAGTTAGGGCTCTGAAGCTATGAAAGTCATCACTATCTCATTCAGGAACTGTTTAAGCAGTTGAAAAAGGGATCAGACCTCAATCAGAGATATGAATGAAGCTGATCTGGATAGGACTAACGCAAAACAGAACACAGAAGGAAGGTTCATTCCTTCTTGTGGCTGCTCAGTAGTCCATTGTTTCTATACACAGCAGTCCTCCTTAACTTCCCTCAGCATTGTACCCTTAGGCCACCTCCATCCATTGAGAATCGGGAACACTGTATTGTTGCGCTTTTTTTTTTTTTTTTGGTATGCTGTATGGGGGGGGCACATTTCATTCTTTTTACATGTGAGTATCTCATTATTGCAGCACCATTTGTTGAATGTTGTTTGTTTTTTCTTTGTTTGCTGATTTTGAGGAGTACATGGACCAGGAATTTAACCTGGGTCTCTCCATTGGCAGGTGAGAATTCTACCACTGAACTTGTCGGGTGATTTGCAAATTTTCTTCCAGTCTATAGCTTGTCTTACTTAACTTATTTTTTATTTTATTTTTTTTTTGTTTTATATACTTTTTATTGCTCTAAAGAGATAGGTAACAGATAAACATACCAAAAGAAAACCCAAAACAGCCCATATCTTTTATGCTTCCTATTATTGAGCCTAGTATTGGTAACGGTACACCTGTTGCTGTTGCCAAAACAATCTTAAGAAATTACTGGTAACTATAGCCTGCAGCATGCAATAGGTGAATTTCCCCCATATATTACTCTGCTATTAACTCTTTTTATAAGTATTATACCTTTTCAGTAGTTCATGCAAGAATTTATATATACTTGCAGTGTTAATTGGTGACATATATAACTTTAGAAAAACGCTTTCAACCAAATTCAAACATAATACAGCAATAGTACTTATAATCCCAGTAATGAGCTACCATACCTCTATCCATCACCAAACATATAAGTTCAACCTTGTTAACTCTGTTAACAACCTTGTTAAGTCTGTACATGTTAGGTAATGGTTCTTCCTTCTCTAGTTTCTATCTTTTTTTAAAAAAAATATTTATTAATTAAAAAAAATTACAAGAAACACAAACATTCCCAACACATACACTCAGCAATTCATAATATCATCACATAGTTGCATATTCATCATCATGATCATTTCCCAGAACATTAGCATCAATTCAGAAAAAGAAATAAAAAGACAACAGAAAAATATACCAAACAGAAGAAAAAAAAAATTTTTACAGGCCATACCCCTTTCTGATCCCTTTCATTGATCACTAGCATTTCAAACTAAATCTATTTTAACATTTGTTCCCCCTATTTATTTTTATTCCATATGTTCCTCTCATCTGTTGACAAGGTAGATAAAAGGAGCATCAGACACAAGGTTTTCACAATCACACAGTCACATTGTGAAAGCTATATCATTATACAATCATCATCAAGAAACATGGCTACTGGAACACAGCTCTACATTTTCAGGCAGTTCCCTCCAGCCTCTCCATTACATCTTGGAT
>PVIY010059786.1:0-11900 GCA_004026745.1 Myrmecophaga tridactyla
ACAAACAGCATGGTATTCCTCTGTGTGTGTGTGCGTGTGTAGTCACGAGTACACACCGCAGCCTCCCTTCGCTGAGATCCTTCCAGCCTCCGGCCTGTCCTGTCTGTAAATGCCTGCACAGCACAGAACCTGCAGCTGCCGCCTCTGCCCTGACCCCTGGGCCTCCAGACCCCTGCCATCCCCATGCCCCCCAGCTGCCTCCACGGTGGAGGAGGAGGAAGAGAGGACCAGCAGACGGACCACGGCGGCCCGCGTGCCCTGCTGGGCCTTGAAGCCGGTGAGGAAAACTGAACCCGTGCGAGCCTGGGCCCCTGTGCCCGGGTCTCCGTCAGCAGGGAGCTCCACGCAGCGGGGGGAGGTCGAATGAAGCACGCAGGAGGCCCGCGCAGGGGCACCCGGCTGAGCTGGGTGTCGGGGGCGGCAGCCAGGCTTGGGCAGAAGGCCCCCCCCCACTGAGACACAGCTCCCAATATCCCTTGTGTGGTCCCTTGTGTCTGGTGGACTGAGACCACACACACATATGCGTGCGCACGCGCCTACACGCTCATGCACACACACGCGCACACACACGCACACGTGCACACACACGCGAGCCCTGTGGCCCTATGTCTCTGGAGAGCCCCGAATCCTGCCCTCACCTGGGTGCCTAAGCCGCCTTTGCGCTGGGGCTGGATGGGGAGCTGGGGCAGGCAGGGGCAGAAGTGCTGGGCTCTGTTCCCCCCAGGGAAAGTGACCTCAGGGTCACGGCTCTGGCGAGACCTCATGCTGCGTGGAGGAAATGCTCCGACTTGGGCGGGAAGCAGCGGTGTCAGCCCAGGGCATCTCCAGGAGCCCAGTCCTCCAGGAGCCCCCCCTGGGAGCCCCGCCCCCAAAAGCCCCGCCCAGGAGCCCTGCCCAGGGCCCCGCCCCCAGAAGCCCCGCCCAGGGCCCTGCCCAGGGCCCCGCCCCCAGAAGCCCCGCCCAGGGCCCGCCCCCAGAAGCTCCGCCCCGCAGCGACCGGCCGGGCCTGCTCAGCCGGCTGCGCCCTGAGACCCCGTGTGGTGGGCTGGGGGTCTGTCTCACTCCAGGGCCGGCGGTCCACGACCCGCAGGTCTGAGTCAGGTGCACGGGAGCGAATTCGGTGTCCCTTTGTTCACCCCCCTTCGCTGGATTCCTCGGGCTTTGCGTGACTCGTCGCAGCACGATTCGCGGTTCGTCTTCCTACAGCCTCAATGGATGAGCGCGTCGGCAGACCGCGTGTGCGGGGAGCTGGCCAAGTGGGGGGCTCGCCTGGAGGGCGGCCGGTGGGCGCGCGTCCGCTGTCCTCTGCCTCTCAGTGCGGACCACTCGGTCACCGCTAAGGATTTACAGAGCCAGAGCCGGGGCAGTGCCCCAACCTTTTGGCTTTTCTTATGCATCTCATCAGAGACATAAGTGGTTTTTTTCATTAGGGCCTGTCCGTTTTGAATAATGGAAATAGCGTGCAAATTAGCTCAGAAATGTGCACGGCTGAGTTTGTGCGTTTTAGTGTGTGGCATAGGAAGAGTTGGGATTTTAGAAAGGGGGTCGGTGGAGAAGGCTGGGCGGGAGACGGTGTCTCCGCCCCTTGGAGGAAGGAAGAGCTGGGGTATTTGTCATCCCCCCCGTTCTGCTGTGTCTGGCCCACGAGCAGAGCTGAGCGTCTTCCACGCGTGAGAAGGAGTGATGGGAACGGGGCTTGGTAGAGGTGGCTTCTCATGTGGAAGATGAGGGGCCTTTGCGTGGGCTGTGGATACTGCCTGGGAGCCTGCCGGAATCACAGTGCTTCTAGAGCATCCCATGGTGCCTGCAGTTTCTCATCAGGATAACATGTGGGCCTTATAATTTGGGTTTCTAAATGCTCTTATTGTCAGGGCAGAGAAATATCTTAAATATTAATTTAAGAATTCTAAATTAACCACTTCTTACCCAGCAGCAGGAAAACCCCATAAATTAGGACAGGGGTTCTCTGGGCACTTAGAGTATTTAAAGATAGGGACAGTTCTGTACAAAGTGGGCAGGGGTTGAAAATAAATGTCTCGGCCTTCTAGAGCCAGGGACCTTGAAGATTCGGGAACTCAGGTGTGCTGCGAAAACCTTCGGGACAGGCTGCAGGAGGGACAGAGCAGATCAATGGATGAAAGTGACAGCAATGGCAAGCTGACAATCTCAGAAATCCTTCATGCTTTGGAAAATAGGGAGCACCTTTCAATTTCCCAGGTGGATTGGAGTCTGGGCCCCAGAACCAGGAGAACTCGGGTTTACTGCGTCCCTGCGGGCATGGACCCATTGCCAGCAGGGCTTGTGGTGTCAGCTCCAGTCAGGGCCCTCGTCAGGGTGGGGCTGAACCCTATTACCCGAGCATTGCACAAGCAAAATGAAATTCAGACAGAGAGAAAGAGAATGCACAGAAGCCAGAAGCTCAAGGTCGGTGGGCCCCGGACAGCCATGTGCCCTGCGGGGAGGCCAGAGAGCAGGACCAGGAGGCCGGAGCCAGCCCCACTCGCCCAGTTTCGGGAAGAACACGGCTCCCGCATGACGCCTGGATTCGGACTTTTAGCCTCAAAGCCCTGAGCTAATGCATGCCCGTTGTTGAAGGTGCCCCTCTGAGCAGCCAGGAAACCCGAACCCATCCCGTCCCCTGTCGAGGGTTCCGGGAGGGTGCGCCGGGATAGGAGAGCTAGCGAGCCCAAAGCTTTGCCTGCTCTCATTTCAAATAACAAACCCAACTCGAGCGTGCACAAGCGAGAAAGAACTTTTGATTCATTCTCCAGAAGCTGCCAAAATTAGTGAAGACTCCTCCGTCTTTGCAGAGCACAGTACTTTGATCTTGTAATTGCAGTAGAAGGGATTTCAGGATATCAAGATGCAGAGACCAGGCACGTTTTGCCTCATCTTTATAGGCCGAAACCCGAAACCAAACCCGCATGCCACCTGCATTTCCTTCACACCTCTGCCTGGACGTCGACTCCTCAAGTGTGGCCAGAGCCCTGCAGCCTGACGCCTGCCCTGAGCTCACAAGACGGGTGGGGCGGGGGAGGGCAGCGGGGGGCAGGCTGCCCTCCAGGGAAAGGGAAGGGGTCTCCAGGGCCACTCATCCTCTTCTGTCAGTTTGAGACGCAGAGGCTCTGAAAACATTGATTCTTAACTGTCTTCCCACCTATTTGGGAGACGAGGGTGCCGTTTCTCCCCGGGAGAGAGGTGTGTTAGAGCAAGCAAGTAGCGTCCCTAATGGAAGGGGCTCCAAGCAGAGGGCACAGGCCCGCAGCCCGCGGGTGGATGGGGAGCCTGTCTGGAAGGCACAGAGTCACCCTGGCATTCCTTGCATAAGAATATTAGGAGAGTCTGTTCTTGTAGAAGGAATGTGATTGCATGGTGGCACCTGGGCCTGGGGGCTCCTGGGGCCTGCAGAGCTCCCCTCCCCTGCCTGGGTCGCTGCACAGACGGGCCACGCAGGGCTGTGGGCGGCAGGTGTCCTGGGCAGCAGGGTCGCTGCCCCCACAGCTCCGGCCCCACCCGGCCTCAGTTGAGCCGCCGGAGGGAGCGGATGTCCTCCTGTCCCTTCGAGGCCGCGTGGGGATCCCCGAAAAAGTCTCTGATAGAATCCGCTTGGCTGGTTCCGGGCCGGGCTGGGCCAGGGCTGGGCTGAGGAGCTGCGCCGTGTTGGGGGTGGGGAGGGCGCATGGCACGGCCTCCCCCAGGAGAGACGAGAAGCAGGCTGGAGGCCCCCGGGTGACACGGCCCAATCCGCGGGACTTGGGATGGGGCAGCACTGGGGGTATGAGGCTGGGGCCCACCCTGCGCCCAGCACCCACGTGGCCAAGCCCACCCCTGGGCCATGGATGACGCAGCCACGCCTTGATGTTTCCATCCGGAACTGAAAAGGGCCCAGACGAGCTCTGAGCGCAAGAAGCCACCCGAGGCTGCCCCAGACAACTGTGACCCCTGCCCACTTCACAGGACACTGTGTTCTTGGCCGGCGATGACAGTTGCAATAAGTACGAACGCTCTGATTTATCTCCCATGCGGTCTAGATTTACAGGTATTTACCCTGTAAACTTCTGAGTAGTTCACTCATCTATTAAAAAGAACAGAGTCCTTATTGGGTGCCAAATGATAGCTGTCTCTTAATCATAGACCAGCGTGGAATCTCTCAGGCATGCTCCTTTAATGTGGAGTGGAATTGTATCAATTGTAACTATTCCACCCAGAGCAGAAAGAACTGACTGAAACTTGGTATGCACCAGCCTCAGGAGATAAAGCACACAGACTCTACTGCGCTGCATCATATTGTATTTATTACAACTACTTCTGTGTCTGTGTGTGCACATGTAGATGTCGGTCGTCTCTTTCTTAGCGCGCTCAGTCGCTTCTACATGGAATTTGACATCTCTGAACCGAGAGCAAGACAAGGGGCCGTGAATTTGACGTGATGTGAGGTTCCTTGGGAAGCCATCCAGAATAGCTCCTTCCTCTAGTGTGTGGCCTTGAGCAGGACACCTCCTAATTGGGTTGTCAGGGCTTCAGTTTCTGCATCTGTGAATGAGGTTATTGCATTAGGTGAAGTGTAAAATCCCATTTTACTGGTCGGCCTAAACAGCAGGACTTTCCGGCCTCGCAGTTTTGGAGGCCACAGCTCCAAAACCGAGGTGTGGGCAGGGCCCTGCTTTCTCTGAAGTCCGTAGGTCCCAGGGTGGGGGCGGCGACCCGTAACTCCCCCTCTGCCTCTGCCCCGTGGCGTCACCCTGCCCGCCCGCCTCCTCCTGTGCCCACCTGCCGTCCGCCTCTAGCACCCCAGTCTGCTGGACCAAGCCCCACCTTCCTTCTGTTCGGCCTCGTCTTAACCAACCATGTCCTCAGAGGCCCCACGTGCATCTGGGCTCACACTCGTGGGGTCGGACTTGTCCTGTGGGTGACATGATTCACCCCACAACAGCTGGGGAGTAATAACTCCACAGTAAAAGCTCCATTTCTCTCACCTTCCCCCCAACAGCCCTTTCCCCAGTGGGCTTTGCACCGGAGCAAGGGCGAAGCAAAAGGTCTACAGGGCTTGCTCATTTTGACTTTGCTACTCATCCTCGAGGATTTTCTGGGCTCCATTTTCCTAGGCCTTTTACGAATCATACTTCAATTAAAATTCAGTAAAGTCGCAACTAAATAATGGGCTTCTTGTTTCCTTCACTCCCCTCACAATGGATTATATTAGAGTGTTCTTTTCCTTCTTTATACTTCAGAAGCACTCTGTAATGACAATTATAAAACCGATTTAGTCTGCCACATTGCTATGACAAATACCAACACAAGATGGTCTAAATAGCAAGCATTTATGAGTTCAGACGCTAGGAATCCAAAATTGAGGCTTCGGCAGCGTCATGCTCCCTCCTGCAGTGTGATGCCCCCTGGCACTGTCCCTCTGCCCTCCCGGGGCCCCTTGGCTGGCTGCTGCCCTCCTGGGGCCCCCTGGCTGGCCGCTGCCCTCCCGGGGCCCCCTGGCTGGCTGCTCCTCTCCAGTGCATGTCACCTTTCTGTCCTTACATCTGCTCTTCTGGTTTCCACTGAGTTCTGATTCCAGCTCCTCTCTGAGCCCTTCCCTGACTCCTGGCTTCCGATTTCTTCTCTTTATAAGGCCTCTCTTGTAGTGCAAACTAAGGCCTGTCCAATTCACTGGGCCACAGCTCAGCTGAAAACGCCACATTCAAGAGGCCATGTCTGCAATGGCAAAGGGTCTCCCTCGCCCAGGGATATGGGCCGAGACTCAGAACCTGTGTTAGTTGTGGCACCCGATTCCATCCGTGCAGCTGTCATGAGTTAGGTGCACACACCTCACTAATCTGTTGGAATATGAACCCTGAGAACAGGGGCTCTGGGCTACCCCAGCTTCTGTCCCCAGCACTTGGCTAAGAGCAGGTTAATGTGTTAAGTCGTGAGAACGAATGAATGGAGACAAGTTGCCGCGGCTCTCCTGTCTGATGTATCAGCCTCTGGTATATATAATTCAAAACAGTGGTGCTGCCAGTGGGAGAATAAAACATACCATGAGGAAGACATAATTTCAGAAATAAAATCAGGTCCCCTAATCTCAGTATTTCTTAAATTTCCATCTATTGCTATTTCAGAATTTTTTTGAACAAAGCATTGATTCTTCCATATCCTGTTGAACACTTACTCATAAAGTCTCTAATTATTCTTTTCCTCAGCTTTCCTATTGAAAGGTAATGATTGCAAAGAGGTGCGACGGCAGCAGCTTAAAAATACCAACTTTCTTTTCAGGGAAAATGCTAAAAGATGTTTCCTGATTTGGTTTTTTAAAAAAAGGGTGGAGAATAATTGTACACCAAACCATCCTTTCCCCAAATTGTGTCTATTCAAGGATGTGTGCAGGGACATTTTTCTCACTGAGCCCTGGTTTAGATGGGACAAGCCTGGATGGAGATGGCTGGGAGGCCGTTTCACAATTTGCTTCCTGCCTTTTCTCAAAGGGTTACCTGATCATTTCTGTTACATATACATTTACTGTAGAATGTCTTTTGAAGCAATTTTTCAACTATTAAATCTGTCTTCTTCCCTCCCTCCTCTTCCCCCCCCCCTCCTCTCTCCCTTACCTCCGCCCCCTTGTTTTCTTGGCTTTCTTCCAGGCATCCCTGGAGACCCCAGCCTTTCCTGGGTGCTCTCTACACGTGGGCACAGCGTTAATCTTTTTCTTCTTACAGAATTACTTTGGGTTTCTTGATACTGGGTACTGCTCCCTGCATTGCCCCTCTTTAGACCAGTGCACACGTGCATGGATTTCTCATTGCCACTGGAGACCTGCCTGGACGCGCGATGCCCTCCTCTCTTTATCCACACTTAGGAGCAAGGACCGAAGCTGAGGGAGGCCTGGTGGACGAGCATCGCCACCACGTCCCAGAGCATCTCAGCGTCTGCAGTGAAGGCTCCTCCCACGTGTTCTGGAAGTGGCCTGGGGGTCTCACCACCGGTGGACAGACTCCGGAATCTTCCAGTGTCCGCCCTCCTCCTGCGTGGCAGTGGCCTCGCGTCCATGCCGGCTCCAGCTCAGTCTCTCTAGGGACTGTGTGTCATTCCCCGAGAGGGGCTTGAGAGGGGTCTTGTCTCTCATGGCAAGGTGCAGGGGGCGGGCTCAGTCTCCCCTGAGAAGACTTTCACCCCTGCCCCTCCCTCCCGCTTCACTCCACTTGCCACCTCCGGCCTTTTCTGGAGTGCTGCGGGAAGGGCCAGCAGGATCCTGCAGAGACTCAGCTTGACCCTGCCCTGCTGAGCTGTTTCCATTCTCCCACCTGCTAGCCCTGTTAGCTCCTAGGGGGATGCGGGAACCCCCATCCTAGACTCCCAGTAGGTGGGGTTTCTGTTTCTCATTCTTCCTGCTAATTTGAGTCCGTTTTTGAGGGTGATGGGAAGGGCAAGGGCTTCACTCTCTGGCCTTGAAAGCAAGAGTAAGCATCCTCAAGGCTGCACCGTCCGGAGGCAGCTGAAGATTAAATGCTGTCTCTTTCAATCAAATTCAGTCAATATTGATGTTCATGGTAGGAAAACACAATGAAATAGTTCATTATCTGTGGTTTGTGGAATGTCTTATGAAGTCCTGGTCTCGGGAGACAGTCTTATTTTTAATCAGAGCAGTTGTGGGTTTGCAGAGCAGCCATGCATAAAATACCAGATCCCACATACCAGCCCATCTCCCACGCTTGCCTTGGTGTGGAACATGTGTTGCAACTGAGAAAAGCACATTTTTACAATTGCACTATTAATTAAAGTCCACAGTTTAACTTAGGTTTCACTATGTAGTGTTTGTGCCTTGGATGCTTTTAAAAGTTTTATTCTGTTACCACACACCCTAACATTTCCCCTTTAATCATATTCAGGTATATACTTCAGTGCTGTTAATTGTGGTCAGTATGTTGTGATGCCATCACCACCATCCATTACCAAAACTTTCTCATCATTCCAAATAGGAACTTGTACGTTTTAAGCCTTAACTGCCCATTCCCATCCCCATCCCAACCCCTGGCAACCTAGAGTCTGGACTCTGACTCTGTGACTTTGTCTATTCCAATTGTTTCAAGCTGTGAGATCCGACAAGTTTTGTCTTTGTGTGTCTGGCTTATTTCACTCAACACAGGGTCCATCCGTGTTGTTGCATGTGTCAGGACTTTATTCCTTGTTACGGCCAAATAATATTCCATTGTATCTATAGACCACATTTTGTTTATCCATTCATCAGTTCGTGGACACTGGGGTTTCTTCCATCTTTTGACAATTAGGGATAATGCTGCTATGAACATTGGTGTGTAATATTTGTTCCATACCCTGCTTTCAATTCTTGTGGGTGTATGTCTAGGAGCAGGATTGCCAGATGATATGGCAATTCTAAACTTAGTTTTTGGAGGAACAGCCGAATTGTATTCCACAGAGGCTGCACTATTTTTCATTGCCACCAACAGTAAGTGTTCCCATATCTCTGTGTCCTCTCCAACACTAGTTATTTTCTATTTTTAAATAGCAGCCATTTGAATGGGTGTGAAATAATATCTCATTGTGGTTTTGATCTGCAGTTCCCTGATGGCTGATGATGGTGAGTATCTTTTCATGTGCTTTCTGGCCATTTGTGTATCTTCTTTGGAGAGGTGTCTGCTCAAGTCTTTGGTACATTTTTAAATTGGGTTGTTTATCATTTTTTAAAAACTTTTTTATTGTATAGTATAGCATATGCACAAAGTAAGGAAATAAAAAAACAATAGTTTTCAAAGCAGTCTTCAAAAAGTGGTTACAGGACAAATCCCAGAGCTTGTCATGGGCTACCATATGATCCTCTCATAGTTTCCTTCAGGCTGCTCCAGAATGTAGGAGGCTAGAGGGCTTAAATACTTTTATATCATCACAATCGACTTTTTTTTCCCTTCTTTTTTTTTGTGAACAATAACATATATACAAAAAAGCTATAAATTTCCAAGCTCAGCACCACAATTAATTGTACAACATATTTCATCCTTTGACATGGGTTACAATTTCACAATTTTAGGTTTTTACTTCTAGCTGCTCTAAAATACTGGAGACTAAAAGAGATATCAATTTAATGATTCAGCATTCATATTCATTTGTTAAGTCCTATCTTCTATGTATAATTCCACCATCACCTTTGATATTTCTATACCACTCATTAGGGTTGTTTGGGCTATGGCAATCCTAAATTTTTGATATTTTGATATTTGCACATTAATTTTATATCTCACCGCCTTGCTGAATTTGTTTATTAGCTCAAGTAACTTTGCTGTAGATTTCTCAGGATCTTCCAAGTATAGTATCATATCATCTGCAAATAATGAGAGTTTTACTTCTTCCTTTCCAATTTGAATGCTTTTTATTTCTTTGTCCTTCCTGATTGCTCTAGCTAGAACTTTTAACACAATGTTGAATAATAGTGGTGACAGTGGGCATCCTTATCTTGTACCTGATCTTAGGGGAAAATGCTTTCAGTTTCCCTCCATTGAGTACAATGTTGATGGTCAGTTTTTCACATATCCCCTTTATCACATTGAGGTAGTTACCTTCGATTCCTATCTTTTGGAGTGTTTTTATTAGAAAAGGATGCTGAATTTTGTCAAATAGTTTTTCAGCATCAATAAAGATGGTCATGTGATTTTTTCCCTTTTGATTTATTAATGTGCTGTATTACATTAATTGATTTTTTTGTGTTGAACTATCCTTGCATTCCTGGTATAAACTGACTTGGTCATGGTGTATAATTCTTTTAATGTGTTGTTGGATTCAATTTGCTAATATTGTATTGAGAATTTTTGCATCTGTGTTCATTAGGGAGATTGGCCTGTAGTTTTCCTTTCTTATAGCATCTTTACCCAGTTTTGGTATTAAAATGACATTAGTTTCATAAAATGAGTTAGGTAGAGTTCCTTTTTCCTCAATTTTTTTGGAAAAGTTTGAACAGGATTGGTGTTAGTTCTTTCTGATAAATGTTTGATAAAATTCCCCTGTGAAGCTATCTGGGCCTGGGCTTTTCTTTGTAGGATGATTTTTGATGACTGATTGAATCTCTTTACTTGTGACTGGTTTGTTGAGTTCTTCTATTTCTTCCTGAGTCAGTGTAGCTTGTTTGCATGTCTTCAGGAATTTGTCCATTTCATCTAAGTTGTCTAGTTTGTTGGCGTATAGTTGTTCATAGTATCCTCTTTTGATTTCTTTTATTTCTTCAGGGTCTGTAGTAAGACATGTCTTCTCATTTCTGATTTTGTTTATTTGCATCCTCACTCTTTTTTTCTTTGTCAGTCTTCTTAGTGGCCCATCAATTTTATTGATTTTCTCAAAGAATCAACTTTTGGTTTTATTTATCCTTTCTATTGTCCTTTTGTTCTCCTATTCATTTATCTTTGCTTTAATCTTTGTTATTTCCCCTCTCTATTTGCTTTGGGGTTTGTTTGCTGTTCTTTCTCAAATTCCTCCAGGTTTGCTGTTAAGTCCTCGATTTTTGCTCTTTCTTGTTTTTCAATATAGGCATTTAAGGCAATCAATTTCCCTCTCAGCACAGCCTTTGCCAATCCCATGAGTTCTGATAAGTTGTATTCTCATTTTCATTCATTTCCGATAGCTGTTGATTCGTCTAGCAATTTCTTCTTTGCCCCACCAGTTGTTTAAGAGTGTGTTATTTAATCTCCATATATTTGCAAATGTTCTCATTGTTTGGTGGTTATTGAGATCCAGCTTCATCACACTGTGATCAGAGAAAATGCTTTGAATAATTTCAATATTTTTAAATTTATGAAGACCTGTTTTGTGTCCCAGCATATGATCTATCCTGCAGAATGTCCCATGAGTACTAGAGAAGAATGTATACACTTGTGCTTTGAAGTGCAATGTCCTATATATGTCTGTTAGGTCTAATTCATTTATCAAATTATTTAACTTCTCTATTTCCTTGTTGATCTTCTGTCTTGTTGTTCTATCTATAGAGGAGAGTGGTGTATTGAAGTTTCCTACTATTATTGTTGAAACATCTATCGCTCCTTTCACTTTTGCCAATGTCTGTCTCATGTACTTTGGAGCTCCTTTATTTGGAGCATAAACATTTATGATTGTTATATCTTCTTGTTGAATTGACTCTTTAATTCATATATAGTGTCCTTTTTTGTCTCTTATGATGTCTTTACATTTAAAGTCTATTTTGTCCGATATTAGTATAGCTGTTCCTGCTTTATTTTGGTTACAACTTGAGTGGAAAATCTTTTTCCATCCTTTCACTTTCAAACTATTTGTATCCTTGTGTCTAAGATGAGTCTCCTGTAAGCAGCATATAGCTGGATTGTTTCTTAATCCATTCTGCCAATCTGTATCTTTTAATTTGTAAGTTTTGTGTGTTAGCATTCAAAGTTATTACTGAAAACACATTTCTTGATTCCACCATCTTATCTTTTTATTTTTATTGTCAGATCTATATATTCTTTTCCCTGTTACTCTTTGTATTCTTTAAATTACCCTTAGTGGTACTCTTCAATTCTGTGCCCTCCTCCAGACCTCCCTCTCCTGTCTTTTTTTTTTCAACCAGTGGAGCTCCTTTTAGTATTTCTTGTAGGGCTGGTCTCTTGTTGACAGATTCTTTCAGGACTTCTTTGTCTGTGATAACTTTAATCTGTCCCTCAGTTTTGAAGGATAATTTGGCTGGGTACAGAATTCTTGCCTGGAAGTGTTTCTTTCTCTTTCAGGATCTTGAGTATACCATACCACTGCCTTCTCGCCTCCAGGGTGCTAGTTGAGTAGTCTGAACTCAGTCTTACTTGATTTCCCTTGTGTGTAGTAGATTGCTTTTCTCTTGCCGCTTTCAGGGTTTTCTGCTTCTCTTCAACATTTGACAGACTGATTAGTAAGTGCCTTGGGGA
>PVIY010059787.1:0-11902 GCA_004026745.1 Myrmecophaga tridactyla
GGGAGGGAGGCAGGGAGGGAGGGAGGGAGGGAGGGAGGGAGAGAGAGAGAGAGAGTGACCAAGAAAGAAGGGTAAAAAAAGAAAAGAAAAAGCTAGAAAGAGAGTCAAGAAGCCACAGACTGCTGAGCCAGCTGGAGTCCTGCCCCCTCTTCCTGGCTGTGGACTTTACACCAGGTTACACAATTGCACCAGCAAAGACAGCCCCTGCCACCGGTTGAAAGGAGAAGTATGCCAGGGCCCCACCCTATAGGACCGTTGCTCTACTGGCACATGGAAATCTTCCCTGAGCTCAAAGCCTGCTGCTCTGGCAAAGTTGACAAAGAATGACAGATTTATGCTGCCAGCCAGGGAAGTAATTTTATTTCATAAAGGTAACCACTGGCATGAAGCTCTGGCCAAACAAAGAGATATCACCTGAGAGAAGATGTTTTCACCATCTAGGGATCTCCTAATACAGGGAAGTGCCAAACTGCTTCTCCACATCGGAACAAAGCACTGTGGTTCAAAGTTCAAGGGTCTGTTCAGTGGATTAGAAGAAGAAAAAAAAAATCAGCAGAGGCAGTTGTTCTCTAGGGGAGGACCACATGCTTTCCAATTCCTACGCTCATGTGTTTTTAGATAAGTGTACCACATCTTCTCATTACTCAAAGAAAAACATGTGTCTCCCCTCCACCTGCCTTGCATATTATAGCATGAGTGCTTGTAAAATGGGTGGGTTGCAGCTCTTAGCTCTGCCATTGTGCCGTTGAATGGTTACTATCACCAGATCCCTGGGTGGAGCAGCCATTCTTCTGCAGGGTGGGGGGTTGGTCACTCAAAGCACTTTGCACCATTTAAAGTTATGTCTATCCCTGTTTGAAACACGCAAAAAGAATTTCCTGGAAACATGGCTACATTCCAAGGATTTCAAAGATAGAATGCCTTCTAGAACTCGCTTCCCAATCACTTGGACCTCACAAGAAAGTAGACTCAAACTCATATTCTTGAACCTAATCTGCTATTTTACTAGCTGTGTGACTTTGGAAAAGTTGATTCAACTCCTTAAATGTCAGTTTCTTCACCTATAAAATAGGATATGCTATCTTCAAAACAGTTTCTTTTGCCATATAACAAATCACCCCAAAACTTAGGCACTTACAACGAAGTTTATTTTCTCACAGTTTCTATGAGACTTCTGTGGGGTCAGACGTCCTAGCACAACTTAGCTGGGGCCTCTGGCTCTGGGTCTCTCACTAAGCCACAGTCACCTCAAGGCTGGCCTGGGATGGATCTGCTTCCTCGCTCACTCACTGGGTGGTTGTCAGGATTGAGTTCTTCACAGATTTTAGATTCAGACCTTAGTTCTTCATGAGCTGTTGGTTGGAGGCCTCCCTCAGGGTCCTCTGCCTTGCGGACCTTCCCACTACATCTCACCACATGGTTGCTCACGTCATCAGACAAGCAAAGAAAAGGGTGAGAGAGAGGGCTAGCAGGAGAGATGGTGCTGCCAACACAGAAGTCACAGTATTTTGTAATCTAATCACAGAGGTGACATCCCATCATTTTTGCAGTAGTCTATTCTTTAGAAGCCCATCATTACGTCCTGCCCACACTCAGGGGCAGGGAATTGCACAAGGGTGTGACATTAGGAGATGGGAGCCTGTGGGAGCCATTTTAGAAGCAGCCAACCACAGGATGATAAATAATAATAATAATCATAAAATACCTATTTGTAGGTTTCTTTTAAAGATTAAATGAAAGAGCATGTTCAGTTCAGAGCCTGGCATATATTACCGATAGCATTAATAATAACGATTATTACAATTAACATTATTATTGAGTATATGACAGCCAGTTTTCTCTCTCAGCTACTAGAAGGAAACCTTTTACAAGGAGTAAATGAGATAGCATGCGTCAGGATATGACGCATAGTAAGTACTTAATAACCGTTAGTTAATATTAACATGATTAATGCGTGTGGAAGATCTAGTCGCCTCTTCATGCTCCCGGAAGGATAGTTTCTGACTATGGGAATTTTTCCAGGATAGTCTTATTTTCAAATATTTTATCCCATTTTTCCATGAGCACCCTGTACTTGCCAAATCACAGTTGCAGATTTCTGGTTCATCAAATGCGCCCACCAAAGCCATTTCCCAGCCTAATTTTCTGTCTGCCTTATACCAAAAAGACACACACATTAAATCCTGCAATATGGCCTAATTATGCCTGTCTCTCCTATACCCAGAAAAGCCCAAGCCTCATTCCATCCACGTTCCAGAGACAGGGGAGTGTGACCAGAAGAATGGGCAGGGATTTAGCCATGTGATCTTTATCCCTTTCAAAAGACGTTGTGCAGTCTGCTAAATCGTCCTCAACTGAGGATGATAGAAAGCAGTTCTATGGATGGGATAAGGGCACCTAAGAGGAGGTTTCCACGCATAGGTTAGAAGCATTAAGAACCAAGAGATTGAATAAAAAGCAATTTTGCCATTAGAAAGTTGGAAGAAGGAGTCCAGTTTGCAACATGAAAGAAAGATTACTAAGAGGCTGGAGTGACCCAGCAAGGCTGGGTCAAAGCTGGCTGCCTTATAAGAGAAGGAGAATATTAAGTGTTGGCCTACGGCCAGGGAAAATGAGGAGCTATAATTAAGGAAACCCCATTATTTTGGCTTTGAGTCATTTCTCAGGGCTCACCCATGATTATATGAGAAAGATGGAAAACACTTTTAAAATATAAATGATTCCTAAACCTAAAACATTATAGAAAGATAAAAGTCCAAGTTTACCCAATTCATCTCATCTTTTCAGGCCAGCAGCATCCATTTAAATTCACCTACCCCCTGCCATATTTGCACATGTTCTTTCCTTCTGTCCACGTTCCATACAGAAGAACAAAAATCCTCTTCTTACAATCCTTTAGGTTCCTGAATAATCTTAAACAGACCCCATAGTGCACTGTTAGATCTCAGTAAATATTCACAATGACAATTTACGCATTTGCATAAAAATCGTCACCTTTGCAGCTGTGATTTAAACAGGCTCACTGATTTTCTGAGTCACACTAACTCTGTACCCTTCTCCTTGACATGACCCCAAGCCAAATCTGTGCCCAGAAAGGCTTAAGCAGAAGTTGCTGGTTGTGTTCCATGAGGTTAAAAGGGAAGGTGCCTCTCTACAGCAAGTTCCTGTTCCTGCCACTCTTGCTCTTCTCTCCTTCTGACGTCTTTTCCTCTGTGTTTGAGACAGATGAAATCTGTAAGCCTCAGTATATCTCAGTGGAGCTGGGAAGACCTATGTCCATCCCTCTGCAAATTGGCTGATGTTTGAAGGGAAATAAAGGGCTGAGGAGATGAAGATGTGCCCCCAGGAAGCCTGTCTGTGCAATAGGGGTGGTGCATTTATTTGCTCAGCCTTTTCCTACATGCAAGCCTGCAGCAGCCATTTCATTTCAACCTCAGGAAGTGTACTTAATGGTAGGCTTTCTTTCCTTTCCTGTTAGTTTCCTGCAAAAGAACATCAGTGTCTTTGTCGGTACAGGAGCTGATAAGAAGGATGTAGCCGCTTAAGTGGAGACAGACGAACATATTTCCCATCAAAAGAGCATAGAGAACTGGGCTTTATTGTAAAAATAACAGAAGAACCCAATCTTCCTGCCTATTTCCCTGGTGCTATCTTCCTCCTTTAAATATTCTCCCTAGTGGAATACATAATTACACCTTCCACTTGTGTAGAATTTTACGCTTTTCCAAAGAACCACATTGTACAGAAGCGGAGCTGGAGGCACAGAATGTGGCATGGTCTGGTAGTTACTTTGGAGGATTACTACCAGGAGGCAGCAATGGGTTTAACTTTACGTTTTAGGGAAATTAACCTATGATGAATTCCATTGGTAACCCTCCCTCACCTAAAAAGTCACCACTACAAGGGGGCTTCCTCATATCCTCTCTCCCAACCAACATTAGGTTGCCTGTTAGAGACCTGCACTTCCCCTTTGGATAAATCCATCCCATGTGTAAATTTGCTTAGTGCCTCTCCTTCCCTGCCCCATGTCAGCCTTTGTGATACCAAGGACCGTATCCATCCTGCTCACAGGTGCCTCGCACAGGGCCTGACCCACAGATATTCACTGAATGAATGAATGAGTCAGGACTTGTCTCTGGGAGCAGCCCTGCCGCCCTTCACAATCATTGATTTTGGAGGGGCGCTCTGGGAGTTACAAAACAGGCATGTGCTATTTATCATATGGTGATCACTTGTGGTTATAGTAATTAGTAGGTAAAAGCACAATGGTAGAGTATGACTAAATAAAGCTCTCACCAGTGTGTGCGGAGCCATCTCTGCTCTCTGAATTTGGAATCCCGCTGCCTACCTCTCTTGGAATCCTGCAGGCAGGGTCATTCCCAAGGGGAAATTCTATTCAGAGTTGCCAACTCTGGAGACAGGGAGAGCTCAGTTTCCTCCAATGCAGCAAGTAAATCTTTTCTGGTCTGAAAACTAGATTAAAGTAATGGGCAAAACAGCGGCCCTCTGCTACTTCCCCTTCAGGCTCTGAGAGGGGTTGCCCCATCAAGGGTCTGTTCTGACTCACTCCTTCAGAAAAACAAGTCGACTCTCTCAGGGTGGGTGATGGAAGCAAAGACTCATCCTCCTAATCTCTTCGTCCTCCCACTGGAGCCAAGGTTCACAGCCTTGGCCCCCCTCCCTGGGAACAAGAGGACAACAGAGAGAAAAGAAAAAGCCTTTTCCTTCCCGTTACTCCCTCTCATGGGTGCCTGCTCTATGGTTTCCTCTTTCTTTTGTTGAGGGAAGGTGGAGATGCATTTGGAAAATGAGGGGGAATAAGCCAAAGAGATGGCCTTCAGGTGGGGAGGAGAGGATGCGTTAGGAAGTATCAGTGAAAGGCTGTGAATTGGGATGAAGGATGACAAGAGATGAAGAAACCCAGGAGACCCTTCAACAATTCTCACACCCAGAACAGCCAAGGCTCAGTCCAGTTGCCAGGACACTTGGGAACCAGAAATACCATCAATGTCAAGCAACAAAACAAAAAAGCAGGCAGATCTGATACACAGACCCCTGGAAAGTACAACACCCAGTGGGAGCACCACAAACTGCATCCAGACTAGGGAGCAAAGAGAGGCACTGGGTGTTCCGGGTGAGACCTTGAGTCCAGAGGTTCACACTCGATTTCCAGATCAGTCATCAATTTATGAGAGGACCCTGGGCAAAAGATGAACATCAGAGATGTGTCTTAATCAGCTACCTGTGGGATGGGCAGATGTTTGAGAGGTGCTTTGAAATCTCTAGATAAAAGGAAATGCCAGAGAAACTCTCATTACTTTGTGTGCTGTGCATATAGAAGCCGGAGCATCTTCCGTAAGTGCCTGTATTGGAATCAGAGAGGGTAGTATTTTCATCTTGGGTGGACCAGCCCCTGGAGATCTGTTTTCAAATAACCTCAATGGAGAATAGGGTCGATGGAATATAGTGAGAAATCTCATCACTGGAGCCTGTTAGAAATTTCTAACCAAGTTCCAACAAGTTTTCTGTGCACACCAATCTTGGTCAAGCCCAATTTGCCTAGGGGCATGTACAGGCTAGGACCTGCCAACACTTCTCTCCACTCCTCACCCTCCCCACCCCCCGACTCTGCTCTCTCACTTTCTGTGTCCTCTCTCATATGTGAATAAGGTCACTTAGAAATTTAACTCACAAAGGGACGCCTGGAGATTAAAAAATGATCATCCCAATTGTGGCTCTCCATCTCCAACCACTCCGCCTAAAAAAAAAAAAAAAAACAACAACGAACAGAACAGAAACCTAATGTGGTCATTGCAGATCTCTTTTCTTTCCTTTTGGCATTATTGCTAAATAGACAGTGTATTCCTCAATTCTGTTCACCCCTTACATATTTTACCATAAATGCCCCTATCCTACTCCCTCCTCCGATCTCCTCTGCCATGCAAATCATTCAGATTGTCATTCTAAAGGATCACGTGAGTCATGAGCTCCTAAATGAAATTATTTTCTCTTTTCTGGTCTCTCCAAAGCTGGGCTGATTAGACTCATAACAGGACTTTAAAAAAAAAATTTATTAATAAAACCAATCAACATACAATATGAACATTTTTTATCACATAGTTGTATATTCATCATCATGATGATTTCTTAGAACATTTGCATCAATTCAGGAAAAAAAAAATCATACATTCTATACCCCTTACCCCTCCCCTTCACTGATCACTAGCATTTCAATCTATTACATTTATTTTGACATTTGTTTCCCCTATTATTTATTTATCTTTAATCCATATGTTTTATTCATCTATCCATACGGTAGATAAAAGAAGCATCAGACACAAGGTTTTCACAATCACACAGTCACGTTGCGAAAGCTATCTCATTATACAATCATCTTCAAGAAACATGGCTACTGGAACACAGCTCTACATTTTCAGGCAGTTCCCTACAGCCTCTCTGTCACGCCTTAACTAGAAACGTGATATCTATATAATGCATAAGAATAACCTCCAGGATAACCTCTCAACTCTGTTTGGAATCTCTCAGCCATTGACACTTTATTTTGACTTATTTCTCTCTTCCCTCTTTTGGTTGAGAAGGTTTTCTCAATCCCTTGGTGCTGAGTCCCAGCTCATTCTAGGATATCTGTCCCACATTGCCAGAAGATCCACCCCCCTGGGAGTCATGTCCCACGTAGAGAGGGGGAAGGCAGTGAGTTTGCTTGTCGACAGAACAGGACTTTAATCCAAGCCCGTGACAAGTACTTACCTGTTTGAATGACTTAAAACCTCAACAGTGTCCCAGGTCACAATCATTACAAGCACAGATGTTATTTTTCTGCTATTGAACAAAGCGGGCAAAGATTCTCTAGTAACACAAAGTGGATCGCTTGGTAAAGCCAGAGCTGCTTGTAAACTAAGAAAAATCTCAAGAATGGGCATATGACTTCTAGGCATGCTCCAGGGAAGAGCTGAGCTAAGGATATAGAATTATGAATGGCTTGGATAAGATCAGCAAGGACTCGTCTATGAAATCCCCAAATACTAGGATTTCAATGTCACTTACGAAGTTTCAGGGGAGTTAAGCTTAGGACTAATAAAAAGGAATACTACTTCAAACTGTAATGATAAATGCATAGAACTTATTACCCACAGAGGAAATATCATCAATACAGAAAAGATCAGAGTAAATTTATGAACTATTGAGCCATATATGAGTAAAGCTGAGTAAATCTTGAACCAGCCATTTTCAACCCTGGTCCTACATGATCCCAGTTCTCTCTCCTAGTTTTAGGAATTCCAATTCAGTAACTTGGAGTAGGGATCCAGGGATCTATATATTACTCTTACAAACCTCCCCCAAGTGAGTCTGACTCATAACCAGGAATAAGAAACACTACTTCAATAACCTTTCCTCCAAGGTAGGAGACTATGGGATGGATCACAGGTCTTCCCCAGCCCAGTAATTCCTACGGCTTTAATTACCAAACTGCTTGGTTGGTAGATGGCAATTGAGAGACGGAACGTTTGTGACATGGGAACAAACTCCATAGCAGTCATAATACTGTATCCACTGATCAAATCAAGCAATACAGTAAAATAATTCTCTGCTCCTTGACTCATTCAGTACCTTCTCCAAGATCTGTGAGACCTTCCTCCCTCAGGGAATGACCGCAGATCTGAATCAGTTGGGGCTTTTAGAACAAGTTTCTACCTTTGGAAGGAAATATTCAGATCTGCTTGCCAGATAAGATGCAACCTTCCTTAAAGACTTCCCTCCTGATTCTTTTTGCACAGGAATTCATTCATTCACTCAGCAAATATTTATGGACTCAAAACTAGGCATATACTCTATGTTGATACTTTGTTGCTGAAGATGAAAATAAATAAGTCAGTGGTAAAACAGACCAGATGTGGTCCCTAGGCTCCTAGGCATCCAACAGGCTATCAAAAAATATTTATTATTTTAGTATAGTGTATGGGGACAGCAGAATAGCCATCCCAGAAAATTCTCTCCAAAGGCCCTTCCACCCTTTTAGGAACAAAGCGTTTGAGTTCTTTAGGATACATAGCTAACCTGAGGCCAAGAACAACTGTAAAAGGAAGTACCCACCTTTCCTTTTCAAATGTACCTATAAATGAAGGATAAAAATGAATTTCTGGAGGATGAGAACTATGTTTTAATAATCTTTGAGTCTCCAATGTGATCAGTGTTTTTGACCGAGTGAATTAGCATATAATGAATGAAACTTGAATTCCAGTTCTATCACTGTGCATCCCTGTGGAAGTCACAGAATCATTTTGATTCTCAGTTTCCTTATGCATGGGACAATAATTACCTTGCCTACTTGTTAAAATGAGAAACCACGTGTTATGAGAGCCCTTAGCACTGTGCCTGCCTGAAAAAAAAATTGGTATTCAAAAAAATGTTTGTGGTGGTACATGGTTGTTACTCTGAGGACAGGTAAGCTGCAGGTTCCAAGAACTAACCTGTATGGTCAAAGTGCCACCTAGTGGTGTAATCATGTATCATACCCCGAAAGTATAGTCAATTGCTGATTTGAAACCTAAATTGGTGAATAACTAGGAAGGGAAAATAACAAAGTAGCTACTTTACATACTAAAATTATATAATCCGCATCAGTGAATGCCACCCCGGCTACATTATTAGAATGACTTGTGAAGCTTTAAAAATGTATACCCCTGATAGGGATACATGGGTGGTTCAGTGGTAGGATGCGTTTCAATTCCCAGCCCATGTCCACACACACCCCCACCAAAAATAAATAAATAAACAAATAAAAAACAGCACTGATGCCTGGGCTTTCCCCCCAAGAGATCCTGATTTAATTTACAGAAAGTGCAGCTTAGGCTGCAACTTTTAAAAAAAAAAAGTGGTTTTAATATGCAAGCAGCGTTGAGAACTCCGGCAATAGACTCATAATTATCATCCTTCCTATTTTCCAAATAATGAAAGTAAAACTGAAAGATAAAGTAATTTGCACAAGGTCATTTGGTTATTAATAGCGGGGGGGGGGGTTGTTAAATTTGAGTACACCATTTTCCTCTACACCATTTTTTCTTTGCAGGGGCTTTTACAGGTCTGATATGCTCCCCTTAGCTTCTACCTGTAGGAGTCTCAAACTCAGAGGCATTAGGGCATTTTACGACCCTGTGAATCAAAGCATCCCAAACAATGGTTTGGTGTTAAACGGGTAATGTGATCAAATGAATGTGAAGTTGTTTGACTCTGAGCTTAACAACTATGGGATATGTTAAGACATTTTTCTTGTCTGAGATCATGGACATGTTGGATAATTACAACAGATTAAATGTATTACCCAGCCATCGTTAAGTTCCAGGAAAGAGTTGACTATACTGCTACTGTATACTTACATGTTTGGCCAAAAACAGTTGCTGTGATAGGTGCTGGGAGGTAAAGGAAACATGAAAGGATCCAAATGCTAATATCTGAGACTGAGTCCTAGGTTGGCCTCCCAGAGGTCCTCAGAGGACAGATGATATTGAAAGACCTGAAAAAAAACAGGCTTGTTCCAAACCCATCCTGTAGAGACTGCCAGCTCAGGCCAGGCATGAGAAATGAATGGGATCTTGCAGGGTCAGTGAGGAAGGCAACAGCTTCCTACAGAGCTAGATGAGACCTGGGCCAGGGCCTGGCTCAATTACTTATCAGGATGACTTCTATGAATTTTATGGGAATGTTTCTTTGATTGGTTCTAGGAAGCATATGGAAATGGGTGGAGGATGCCAAGTTTCAACCAAATGAACAATGTTAAAAAAAACTAGCCATCTGAAAAGAAAACGTCAGGGATCACAAATTATCAAACCCAGGGCCAAATTTAACATGCAGATGTGTTTGGAGCTGATTTAACTTAAAATGTTTTAATATTTTAAAATTAATTGCTGGGTGGGCCACGGTAGCTCAGCAGGCAGAGTTCTTGCCTGCCATGCTGGAGACCCGGGTTCGATTCCCAGTGCCTGCCCATGCAAAAAAATATAAACAAATAAAAATAAAAATAAAATTAATTGCCAACATTTAACACTGGAGAGAAAGCATATAATAAAATCCAGATTTTGACACCAGGCATAAATGCAGAGATACTTGATTGTCCTGGTCTCTGCTGTATCACCAGAGTCTAGAACAATGTCCAGGATATAATAGATGTTCAGTAAATGTCTTGTGACTCAAAATAGTTCCATAAAGTTGGAGTTATTATCATCATTTTACAGTGAAGAAAAGGAATCTCAGAGAGGTTAAGTAATTTGCTTAAGGCCACACAGCTGTACACATTAAAAATCTACCATCTCTTTAAAAATTTCAGTTTTAGCACTCCAAAAATTGAAAAAAAAAAAATAGCTGAAATCTCTAAAAAAATCAGAGCAGTCAGCTTGCTTTCGAGCTCTGAAAGGCCCTAATGTGGCCTCCAAAATAAAACAAGGCCTTTTTATCTAGCTAGACTACAAATCCTTCAAGTCGGGAATACTGTCTTATGCTTCTTGGCATATCCATGAGGATGACTAGCATATGCATTTGGTAAATGTTTGCTGACAATATACATCAAGAAAGTATAGGGCAGGGTGGGAGGATTGTTAAATGATAATCAATGTGAGGTTGCAAGAGGGGAGGGAGTAAATTCTGCCACAACTGCTTTTCTTCTGATCCACAAACCCCATTTTGCTGTTGGTCTGTTCATGGAAAGCTCTACTGACATTGGTTCAAATAAGAGATGCGAACTTAGGTGGAACATATAAACTAATAAATAGAAACATGAATCTTGGCTGAAATATGGAAGCTTTCTCCAGAGTCTGACCAAGAGAAGGCCAGCATGGTATTTCTCTCACATAATGGGCCAAACAGAAAGTTCCTTTTATGGTAGGACAGGGTTCAGTCACTTACCTATCAACCGGAAGCATTAATGAATGTCTGTGGCAGCAGAGAGGAAGATGAAAGGAGGAACAACAAAAAGGAGACAACTGAAACATTCTTCATGAGAAAAGAGAATCACCAACAAATGTCTTCTCCAAGAAAGATAGGTAGGGCCTTTACAAAGAATTCATGTAACTTCTGGAGTGTTTTGTCACTGAGACATTGTGCTTGTATGAATGTATTAGCAAAAGCACAAGAGTAAGAAGAATGGATGTCCAGCCTCTTCATTGTGAATTAACAGGTGAACCACTTTGGAAGCAGGAGAGGCAAAAGGAGCTGTCTTGGAACCCTACCACGCTTATTTCTTTCTCCAACCTTTTGTTGGAGGAAGTCCTTGTCTTGGTTTGCTAAAGCTGCCAGAAAGCAATATGCCAGAAATGGAACAGCTTTTAAAAAGGGAATTTATTAAGTTGCAAGTTTACTGTTCTAAGGCCATGAAAATGTCCAAACAAAGGCATCCAGGAAAAGATACCTTGGCTCAAGAAAGGCTGATAGGTCAGGAACACCTCAGTCAGCTGGGAACGCATGTGGCTGGCATCTGCTGGGGTCCTTGGCTTCTCATTTCAAATAGCTTCCCGGGGACGTCTTCTTTCTTCATCTCCAAACATCTGAGTCTCTTGTTGGCTCTGAAGCGTTTTCCAAAACGGTTCCCTCTTAAAGTACTCCAGTAAGCAAACCCACCTTGATTGGGTAGAGACACATCTCCATGGAAACCACCTGATCAGAAAGTCCCACCCAGAATTCGGTGGGTCACATCTCCGTGGAAACAACTTAATCAAGAGATCCCTACCAAGCAATACTGAACCTGGGTTAAAGAACATGGCTTTTCTGGGGAGTACACAACCAGTTTCAAACCAGCACATTCCCCTCATCTGGAGGATCCTGCCTTCTTCCCTCTGTCTAAATCTCGCTCAGTCTCTGAGAACCAACACAAGTTCTTGTGTCTCCCTGACGA
>PVIY010059788.1:0-11892 GCA_004026745.1 Myrmecophaga tridactyla
TGTCTGGCCATCCCCACAGACCCACGGTGGGACCCTCCCTCACTTGGGGTGAACGGGAGGCGATTTAACACCACCCCCCTTTCACTGACTTCTTTCTGTCACATTTAAAAACGCACAAATCTTCCCTGTCATGAAGAGCAAAATCTCTTATCACCATGTCTCCCTCAGAGTACTGCCCGCTGCCCATCCTCCTCCACCTCACAACCTAACGGAAATAAAGTTTGCCCTCTCCTCCGCCGTGCATTCCACCTGACTTCTGCCCTCACCTGTGTAATGCAAACCCTGCTGCACTGCCCTCCCTGTCATTAGCGAAGGGCCTTTTTCCAGACCTTCTCTTAGCAAACTGTAGAAGGCCACTGACCACTTTCTACTTCAAATACGCAATGCCTTGACTTCTTCTTGGTTTCCTCTGTTGGCCCTTTGTCCTCTGCCCATGTGTTCAATTTCCATGTTCCCCTGCTATGTGTATTAGATCTCTCCTCTGCCCCCCAACTCCTCATGACCTTATCTATTTCCACGCATTGTTATACCTACACCATGGTGACTGTCAAGTCTATACTTTCAGTCTAGATCTTTCTCCCAAACTCCAGATGTGCAAATTCCTCTCTACTACTACATTCGCCTTGGATGACCCACATCCAGTGGAAGTGATGGGAAAGGACAGTCCACCACCAACAGCCAGATGACAGGGCTGACACAGCCTTAGGAGGAGCAAAGATTGCTTAGCTGGGTGAATAAAAGCAAAGGTGAAATGAGGGCTAGGGGACAGCCAGCTGTAGGACTTCAGACTTGTTACTTCTTTAAACAGTGCTCTTAAATCCAAATCCCCTTGATTTCTTCTACCTCTTCTCCATGCCTAATACCTTAAAGGAAAGGGCTCTCCCTGACATGAATTAAACTTGGATATCCTTCTATCTTGAAGGAAAAAATATATTCTTCCTTGATGTAGCCTCACCTGGCAGATGGGCACCGTCCACTGAAAGCGTAATGCCAGCTTCGGAAAGAGTATTGTTTTTTTCTATATAGGATTACAATTTGAAGACATACATGTTCATATTAAATTTTGCTTCCTTTTGTCCACTCAGCCTGTGTTCCTGACCCCATCACTGGGTGGAATGACAATTGCTAGCAGCTGGAAATTAAATGGAAGTCAGTGCAGGTAATAGATGTCAAAATAAAAAGCAAGATTAGAAACATAAAAGCTCATGGCTTAAAAATGCATGCTAGCCTGAAACAAAACAACTCTTTTTTTTTTTTTACATGAAACTGACTTGCATCTTATTTTAAAATGAAAAGGCAACAAGAACATGGATTTTAGAGAACATGTAGTCCAACCTCCTTACTTTCCAAACAAGGATGCTGAGGTCCAGAGAGAAAAAACCTGAACTTCTTCTAGGTTCAACTCTAAAGAACAGGAGGGATGGTGATAGAACTCTGTGGTTATTCTACCAGCATGTGCAGAGGCCTGGAAGACACGGCCACATTCCTCTGGGGCTATGGGGTACCAGAATCAACCACAGAGCACGTCGACATCCCACCCCGCAGAGACTCTAGCATCCTCAGGCTTCTTCTGGAGTCCCTCGTCCCAGCCAACTCACCCTTGTCAACCCTGCACCCACATTTCAGCTGGACCCTGATTCTCCTAGTTTCTGAATGCTGGGCTCGTGTCCCCACATTAGCCCCATTTGCTCCTCTAGAGCATTCCTTTCTGTTTACTTCCACCTGTGGTCCTACCGCATCCAACCTCACCATGCGGCATCCCATTTTCTCCATCCAGGCTCCCAGGAGCTCTGAACAGCCCCCTATGCTCACAGTCCTGCCAGGCTTGACCCAGCCCCGTGACTGAATCTGATAGAGAAATGACGGCTGTTTGGAACCCATGTTATAGCAAATGAAGAGTGAAAGATAAAAACAAGACAAAGCAAAACCAAAAACCCCTGCTGAACTCGGATGATGATGTTTCAGCTGGCATGAAACCACGACTTGTGCCAGGCACTGTGCTAGGTGCTAATGTTAACCACGTCTTGTTTAATTTAACCTCCCAGCCTTTAACAGAATCCTGCTCTGTGAGATCTGCACAGGGGCCAAAAGGAAACAAGGCATTATTTATAATAATTGGTCTGCATTATCCATTCACTTGGCACTGCCTGGAATAACATGATGGGCCTTTATGCTATTCACAGCCTATAAAAAAAGTACTTCTGTTGTGATTCAACATATAGTAATCTCCATTTTAAGAGGACAATAGAAACACTCAGCCATTATTCATCCCAGATCCTTAAACAGCAGAAAAGTCCTTTACTAGGAATGTAAGGTTAGAACGGCATTGGTTATTAATATTATAAGTAGCCTAATACATTTATCGAGGTGTTCAGCTATTGAAAAAAAACTGATGACTTTTAAAAGCCATATCTGGCAAAAGCCTAGGACCAAGTAGCAGTTTGAGAGAACTGGGTACAAGGCATACAAATTTTTCAGAGCTGCTTACATGGAAATGAGAATGGGGGCTAGAATTTTCATCCCCACAATCCAGCACCCTCAGTTCTGAGAAGGTGGATAAAGGTGAACAGCAAAGTGTGTTCAGAAACCCAGATTTTGAGAAGAAAGAAAGGTAGTAGTGCAAATGAGACTTAATTAGCAATCACTAGTGGTGCCTGGATTACGTCTTTGATTTTCAGTTAGTTATTCAGTCATTTATTCACCACCACATTCCACAATTGAGTTAAGGCAGCCTACAAAAGAACATGACACAATAATGGCAAAATATAAATAAAAATAAATAATCTGGACTAGCAAAATAGTTAACATGGCCATGGCAAGAAGCATATGCTGACCACAAGTTTTCAAATTTGACACGGAGCTTCCTGGCAGCCAAAGTGAAAAGGAAACAGAGTTAGTTATGGAATGCTTTTTAACAAGAACTATTAAGAATTTTTCTTTCAAAGCAGGATAAAAAGATGTGGCAATACAATAGCCACACAGATAACTACACAAAGGGAGGACCATTGTATTGTAATAAGAGGGACGGGAGGAGATCCTATAGTAAAGAGCTTGACTTCTGGAGCTGAGCATTCTGACCGTGAGTCTAGCTTAACCCTCGCTAGTTTGTGGTTCTGAGGCACATTCTTATAATTCATGGAATGTACATTAAAAAAAAAATCTATATTTGCTAACTTGTGCATCCGAGAGAGGGAATGAATAAAAGAGTAAATGAAGAGGTATCAATATGTGAATAAAAGAAGAATTAAAGCATATAAAGCACCCAGCACAGTTCATTGGACCTTGAAACATGGAAGATTTTTTCCTAGAATGACTTTTTGCTTTCATTCTTTCTGTGAAATTTAGTAGAAAGGGTATGACAGCCTGTTTTTCCATCTGGGTGGCTGTTTCTCAAGCTCACGCTCCTCCCTTAGCCTCTGCCCTTTCCCATTCTCTCTTCTCCCTCAACCCAGAAGCAGCTGTCGCTGAGCTACATCTCAGCCTCAAAATTCTGGAGCACAAAGAAGCCTAAGGGGACAGGATCAGTCTATTGTCACAACATTATTAGATCAGTGAGTGGCAATGTGGGCTTGATCAAACACCACAACAAAGGTGAAGGAAACCTTCAGGTCTCCTGGCCAAAATTTCACCTCTCTGCTTTCAGAAGATGAGCTTTGGTGAGGATTCCCTGGATGACATCATTTAAATCACGTAAAATATGTCATCACATCTGACTGGTCCAATCTCCTCCCTTAAATGGTCCCCAACCTCTGCATCTTGCTCACCTTTTTTTTTGGCTCAGGGTCACCAGGCATTTCTATGTGATTCTGTAAGATAAGCTTCAAATTGGTGATATGGTTTATTTTTTTCATGCATAAGCTCTCACAAGCTCTGAGTCCATTTTTTAGTGTTTTATAATACGTTTAATACAAAAAGTAGCACTCATGCAGAAGACAGATTCAGTTTTGTCATTTGAACAGACCATGGTTCCTAAACTAAGATAGTGAGATAAAAGCAAAAGGTCTTTTTACCTACTTCAGGGTCCACATCTTGGGCTTTAACAAAACAATCCCATGTCCTACTTTTAGAAGAAAGCTTCAATTTTCAGCCCTAGTTCTTCAGTGTTGTGGGATAATTTTGTTCATTTGCTGTCTTTTTTTTTTTAAATGTCTTCACTTACATGCTAAGTGGAGAACCACAAGAGTCTGTTTCAGAGAAAAAACTTTAGAGCCAGAAGCTCCAGTGTGTTATTCTTCGATTGTTTTCGAGGGAGAGAAATTACAAACCAGTGGAAATCTTTGTCATTTGATCAAATGTTGCAGGAGTTTGTCTTTTCTTAATCACGTGTACCCTGAATGAGCAAGGTCTCATCCATCCAGACAACTCGAGGGGGCCACCAAGAGAACAGGTCAGTCATTTGCAGAAACAGACCCAAAGACCCCAAGGCTTAGGAACCATGACATCACCCATGTGGATGTCCACAAGATGGAGAAGGGCAGGTGGGACCAGCAGGAGGTCAGAGCACAGGCAACCCTGGGGCATCCACATCTGCGAATTTAAAACTCTTCCTGATTCCTAGGGTCAGCTATGTGGGGGCGGGGGGAGCAGTGACCCTGACATCACAGAACACAGTTCCTGGCGGGGAGGGGGGTGACAGTAGAGAAGACTGACACTCTTTTCAATGTGGTGGCACAATCTCTTTGGTAAACCTGTCTGGCCCTGTAGCTCTGTTCCATGTGTCACCAACTGAATTTGCTCCCTTCACTCTATTATCCACATAGCTAGGAAGAACTCTCTCCCAGGAAATTGCAAATTATTGTTCAGTATATTTACCTTTCAGTATGGTTGTTCTCTTCCTCCTTTTAGCCCTTTCTTCCTGTCTTTCATCTACCCATCGAACCACCAATCCATCCATTCCTAGATATAGTGACCATCAATTTTGTGCTAAGTATTATTCTAAGCACTTAATACATATTATCTCATTAAATGTTAACAAAACCCTGGGAGTCAGCTCTTAATATTATCACTCCCATTATATAAAGTTTATAGAGGTTGAGAGTCTTGCCCAGGAGTCAGTCCATGGACCACATCCAACCTACTCTTGCAAGTAAAGTCACACCCATTTGTTCACTCGTGCTACAATGGCAGAGTTGAGTGGTTGCAACAGAGAGCATGTGGTTCACAAAGCCTAAAAGATTACAATCTGGTCCTTTACAGAAAAATTTTGCCCCTGATCTCGCCCTATGGTACTTAGCTAGAAGAAAGAAGAGTCAAGGATTCAAGCCCAGACCAATCTACCTCCAAAGGCCACCTTCTACAAGGCTATGCTATGCAATGGGAACTACTCGAGTTTTACCTGCATGACTCCAGGGAGAGGCGCGGACAGGTTTATGGTCATGGAATTAGAACTGACAGACATTATTATTAGTCAACTACTGTCAAGGACCCTCTTCATTAGTGAAAAAGGCCAACAAGGACTTTTCTTTTCCTGGTAAAATAATTATAGAGATGAATGTTGATGCATGTTTTGACTGTGCTGCAAAAGTAGTTCTGTCTTCTCCAGTTTAAGCAATTACATTTGTTTCTAAATAAAGCAAATGGAACTATAGTTGTCAAAGAATGCATAGACCTTTCAACTGCATTTACAGTGTGTTAGTTAGACAAGAAGTTAAAGCAATTATGACATTCTAAGGAGAGAGACTGCAAAGAATCTTGCACACACCCAAGTAGATGAGTGCTTTTGAGTACCTTGTTAGCTAGAAGAAAACAAGGGGAGATTTGGCTAAATGGAACAGAAATTTTCTAGCATCACCCAGCATTTGCAATCAGAAAGTCTTTACAATTGTTTATATTAAAGTGTTTTCTAATGTTGCCTGGAGTGAGGATTATGGTCTGATATTCCTCCAACACTTGTGGAGCTTGATTTTCTGGGTCCCTGGCATGTCTTGCTTGGGAACTCTAGTCTAAAGATGCCCCTAGCACAAAGCAAGTAGTTTACAAAGCACAGCAACTTAAGGAGCTAACTCCCCAGTCCTATAAACCAGGGAGAGACTAGAAGCCAGACTGGACAGGAGTAATAATAAGGGAACTGACCTGGTCAAAAGCCAAGGGTTCAAAGGGCACAGGGAACCAGGCATTATTCAGAACAGCTGTAATTCTGAATTCAGTACAGAGCAACTGTACTACTGGGGAGAAAAAAGATGCTCTGGCTGTCAAGCTCTAGGTCATCAGCTCTCACAGAGCCCCAGCTGTGGCTGGCAGAATAACAGGTACTGCACAACGAATCCCTCCCTATCCTCCCTGCTTCCCCCAACCCCCACCATCTCCATCCTCATGACCTCACATGGGAAAAGGGACTACAGGGATATGAGTAGGTTAAGCATATTAAGATGAGGAGATAACTCTGAATTATCCAAGTTGGTCCTATGTAGTCACCAGGGTTCTTGTAATTGAAAGAGAAAGAGGAAGGAGGGTTTGATACTTGAAGAGATTTGAAGATGTTACACTGCTGGCTTGAAGATGGGGAAGAAACCATGTGCCAAGGAAAGTAGGCAGCTTCTAGAAACTGGGAGAGGAAAGGACATATTCTCCTCTAGAGCTTCCAGGGGAACACAGCCCTGCCAACATGTTGATTCTAGCCCTGTGAGACCCATTTCAGATTTCTGAAATGAGGTGTTTAAGCTGCTAAATTCATGGTAATTTCTTGCAGTAGCAATAGGAAACAAACACATCAGCCATGACCGGGAGTGGGGAAAGGGAAAGAGCCACACACACCCTCCCACAGGAGAGAAGAGTAAGAATTGGGCATGACTTCAGGCCACCAATCAAGTGGTTGAATGGGTTTCAAGTGAGCATACTAAAAATGCACTCACTAAATCTTGGCTCTTGTATGGCTTGATTCAGAGTGTATGGGCAATTGTAAACTTTTTTTAAAAGTTAATTCATTTTAAAGCACTTTAACTTAAAAACCTACATTATTTATCCATAAACTGTTATATAACTGTGTGCATGTGTAGAATGGAATAGAAATATTTGTAGGCAAGGCAGCATGAAGACAAAGGTTATTAGAGATTGGAAAGCATTTGCCATGTGGTCCTGAGTGAACTCCCAATGACCACATGACACAACTCACACAGTGACCATCAGGTGTGTCATTGATTGATATTGATGATCTTGGAACTATGAAAACAACCATGTGCAGAGTTCGACACTACAGGAATGAGTAGCTGAAGATTCGTTAACCAAGGTGAGTATACCATGGACATGACCTGGGCCGCTGAGCTTTCCAGACTTAGTTATGACGGAGTGATGAGATTCTCACCCAAGGAGCCATTACAGAATGACAACAACAAAACCCTCACCTAACAAAATGAACCAGTAAACAAACCCTCAGCCAGATGGCCATATCGGCAGGGATTGCAACAGTGTCAACAAGGGCCAGGATTCATAACCTAAGGAAGCTGGAAGAAACTTCCATCTCCCTTGTACAGAAGGCTTATAGTCAATAGGATTAAGCCTAAAGTCGGCAGGAGTATGGGGAGATGGGTAAATTTCTCTACCAACCGGTGGTAGAATACACTGGGCTGACTCTTTATGAAGAAGCATTTTTTGAGACCATCTCCATAATTTTACGGAATTAGAATTAGAATTCTAATTTTAGAATTCTAAGTAATTCATTAGTAAAGTTCCTGGAGATTTAGATCAAGATGGTCATTTAGAAGAAACAAAATAATCTACAACTGAAAATGTCCACATATTGTCACAAGTTGGTTTCCCTGAGAAACAGACTCTGAGACGGAGTCTCAGCAGGTAGATTGTTTATTAAATGGTGCCCTTGGGTGCCCATCATGGAGGAAAGGGAAACTTAGAAGGAATGGGGAGAGGGAAGAGGACCAGCTGTGATACAGGCCAATAACTGTCTGAGCCAGACTCATGGAGACCTCTGAAGTTGGAAGGGTTCATCTCAGTTGTCCTGTTATTGGACTTAGATGGCCAAGCCTTTATACTCTTGCTTCAATGGGTCACATTATGATCTCGGGCAAGGCAGTTCTCTGTTAACTGAGGCAATCCTTAAAAAGGCTGAACCATGAAAGCTACCCCCAGCAGCTAGGTAACAACAAGACCTTATTTTAAGGGGGATCTGGGGGTACACTAAGGGATCCACCTATAAAAGCAGGAAACAATTGAAATATCCCAAAATAGGGAAGCTACTTGGCAGAGTATACTAGGTTCAGAAATTCCCGGACAACTTCTACCTGGTTCTTTCTTATTGGTTTTTTTTTTTTTTGCATAGGCAGGCACTAGGAATCGAACCTGGGTCTCTGGCATGGCAGGCAAGAATTCTGCCACTGAGCCACTGTCGCACTACCCTGCCTGGTACTTTCTGAGAATGATTCCAACATATCCTCCATTTGCTATTTCTATAGAGAAAATAAACTCAATAGGGGGAGGAAATCTAAATTGTTCTTGGAAAAATCTCTGGCCTGCTCTATCTGACCCCAGACATTCTAATTCCTTGAAAAGATCCCTGTTTTGAAGGCTATGGAAACCATCTAAAATTGATTTATTGGAAAATCCATGTGCTTGCTTTATTAGATTGACATCTGATACCAGAAGTAGACTAGCTAAAATATAGCAACCAGAAATGTATTTTATGTACCAGAATTTGACAAACGGAGATAGGTGTCTACTGGAACAAGAAGTACGAACAATCTTTGGGAGGACATAAGAATTTGCTTGGAAAATGGCACTTTTTTTTATTTTATTTTTTTTAATTTGCATATGGGCAGGAGGCACCAGGGATCGAACTCCAGACCTCCAGCATGGCAGGTTGGAGCTCTGCCTGCTGAGCCACGGCAGCCGCCCTGGCACTTTTTTTTTAATGCTTCTCCTATTGATAAGAAAGTGCAGCCTCTACTTAAACTCCAGTCTTGGGTGAAAGTGACTATTCAAATGTGATTTGGTACCAGAAAACTGCCAATTAAGTCTTGAGATGAAGAACAAAATAAAATGAGCAAGAGAATTGGTCTGGCAGACTATGAGACTGCTTCTGTCTAATTGACTGTGAGTATAAGTGATGTGTGCCATGCTCAGCTTAGCAAATTAGCAATAGGTGTGCCACTCCTTTTTCTCCATTGCTGTGTTCCAGAGACCACTCCATGATACAGACAACAGAGCAATAAGATAGAAGCAGCCCAAATCCCTGAGTCACCAATGTTTAAAGAAGGGCTTAACAGGAGAGCTGCCAGACATACCTTAGACTATGTGAATATGAAATAAACTTTTATTGCATTAGACCTCTGAGATTTGTGATTGCTTCCATAGCACAACCGAGCAGATACTGACTTATAGATTAAGTTATAGGCAGGCAGCTTTCATTTTGGAAAGTGGCCAAAGACCATGACTGGAAAATGAAGATTTAGGTTTCTTTATACCTTGAAAAATATATTCTTTAAATCTTCTTTCATCTTTTCTGCATATATGAAGTATTTTATCTAACAACCTGGAATTTGGGAAAGATGAATTGACTTCAAAATGTTTATATGACCAGATTGTAAATTCACGTGCAATAAACTGTCTTCTTTAAGAGTTAAAGTATATTATATAACCATATTATATGAAAAATAACTTGAATTTCTCATTATATCAAAATTCGATTATAAAACAAATTAAAGTGAACTCTAAGATAGGCTTAGAATGAGGTAAGTCCTTTCATTCCATCACCCAAGCCACTGCATTTCTTATTTATCTGTGAATCCTCAGCACCAAGCACGGTGCTTGATACAAGTATGTATCATCAATCCTTGGATGACTAAATGAACAGGGACTATTTAAACTGAATTAATTTTAGTCTTGCTTATAGTTTAAATTTCAAAGAGTTAATATGAATACTAGAGAAGTATTTTTCGTTTTCTAAGAGGCAGGTACTCTTTAGATTTTATAGTCTACTTTAAACTCACGACAAATTAATTTTGATTTTAAATCAGCAGGAATGGAGGGCTCTCCTTAGAAGTACATCAAAAACAGATAGATGCATGTGTCCCCACATGAGATGATGCCCATGTAAATAAAACTTGAAATAACCACTTCATAGCATAGAGAATTTCAGCACTGAGAAATGCTTTTAATTCCATGTCATGGTTAATTTGCTATCTGAAATCTATGAACGAAAGTGCAAAATTAGGAAGAAATGTTAAGTTGAAATTCACGGATAAAATGAAACACATGTTAGTCAGCAATGTACTGCCTCTCAACATTTAAGAAGCATCAAAGTCCGTATTTTCCTCTAATGTATAATTGCAAGAATTTATAATCCTTGAATCCTTTTTATTTTTGCTGCTGGAATTTACGGTAATAGGAATAAAACATACATTTAGAAATATGGCTAGATGATTATATTTGAACAAACACCATGGTGATAATTCTTATTTTGGGAAATGCTAGGATTATGGAATTACATGTCCAATTAGCAACTTTTCTTTCTGGAAGTCCTGGGTTTTGTTTTGTTTGGGATTATGATTAGGACCAGGTGAAAACCCAGCTTTCAGACAACAAATACTTAATTCTACATTTAGTTGCTTGAGTAAGATTCAAATCCAGCTCAAAACACTTGCTGAGTAAAACCTGTGAATGGCCAACTTGAGATTGTCAGGAAGAAGTCCACAAACTGTCCGTCTACATTGGGTTCCTACAGACTTGCCCCCAATGTGTGTAACACGTACAACATGTAATACATAAGGGTGAGTTTCCAGTATGCTGCGAGGACCCCATCCTTGGTTTTTAAGGAAAGTTCTTGAGTTAATGTCGATTTTGTCCCTTAAAAAATTGGTACTTAAGAAATTAGTCAAGTCGAGTGATGACTTGAATAATATTAGGCTAGGTTAATGCTGTACTGGGTTACCCTTAAATACACCAAGGCAATCCAGAAAACCTGGGGAAGGGCCCTGGGTCCTGAGTTCATCGTGACAGCGACAGAGGTCGTCCATGCTGACAATTCCAAGCATAGGCAGAAGTGTCAGGTGGGTAGGGATTGAACTATAGTTAATATGATTTAGATTTTGTATCACAGACTCTTAACTCATACCAGTCATATGTAAATTATACAGCATATATGTTGTGCTGCAAAGACTTCAAACAGGTGGAGAGAATTTGCTTACAGGAAAAAACTATCCACACGGGGATCTTCTTGATACCACTATTTGAGGGAGAAGCAAACTCTTGGTGAAAAGAGTGATGCTACCACATTCAGCTTTCAGAACATACAGTGAGGATTTTAAAATGGAGACCGACGATGGGAATTGTGGTAAGGGGTGCACATTTCAGCACCCAGGCCAGCAACATGCATGTGTGACGACTCGTGGAAGTGTCATCCATGGGGACTCGCATTCTTTCAGGAACCTAACTGGGTTGACATATATAATAAAAAATAAGGCTTGAACCTGCAGGGAAGATGGTGGCCCTGACTGTGGAAGGCTGCGATGGAGAGAGGACACTCTAGCCTGCAGCACAAGCACCTGGAGGGTTTATTAAAATTCAGATGACTGGGTCCCAGCCCCAGAGTTTCTCGTTCAGAAGGTCTGGGTAGGGCCTGAACGCGTGCATTCTAACAAGTTCCCAGGCACCACTGCTCTGGTCAGGGGTCTACCCTTTGCGAACTAGCAGTCTGGGTGCTCCCCCAGAAGCCAGAGTGATGGGCCCCTGCTTCCCGTCTCACTCAGCTGAAAATCCAAAATCCTCATGATGATAGGCAGGTCGGGCATGGGAGAGGTCCTGGCTGCTTCGCCAACTTCATCTCCAGTCAGCCTTCCTGGCAAGAGCTCTACTCCCACCTCACTGCCCTCCCTGCTGTTCCTTAAACATGCCAAGCCTGCTTCCACCTCACATTCTTAGCAATTGTTCTTCCTTCTGCCCAGA
>PVIY010059789.1:0-11804 GCA_004026745.1 Myrmecophaga tridactyla
ATGGGTCCCTGGACCAGATAAGCCCTGAAATGCAGAGGGCCCAGCCTCTCCAGAACATCAGCTAGTTCCATCCTCCTACCCCCATATTACTGACAGCCCCTTCCAACATGAAAAAGTTAGAATGGGCATAGCCCAAATACCCCTAAGGAGAGGGATAGAAAGATCAAAGGTGATGGTGGAGTTATACAGAGAAGGTAGGGTTTAACAAACGAGTATGAGTGCTGAATCATTATACTGATATTTCTTTTGATCTCCAGTATCTTGGAGCAGCTAGAAGGAAAACCTGAAACTGTGGAACTGTAGCCCATACCATACTCTGAAATCTGTTCTATAACTAATTGTTACAGTGTACTTTGAAACTTATTGCTTTTTCTTATTTATGTTGTATTTCACTATTGAAAAAAAAAATCTGTCTTCTTATCTGGGCCCAGCTACAGGGAAAGATTTCAGCTTGGTTACAATTAGATTTACCGTCACACGTTAAAGGACAGATGTGGCAATGCTACAGATACTTCTAGAGCTCGGTTCATTAGAGTATGTCCAGTCTTGACAAGCTGACAAAATCAGGACTCCGCAAGAGCCCGTGAGGCTGACAAGCCAAACCCAGATAAATCTACCAGTGTAGTCTCTGGCCAGAAAGACCCCTAAAATCAAGCTTGGGCCCCCTAGAGTTATTTAAGCCATCTCAGTGCATATTTATAATAAAAGAATAGGAAAAACTACCATTGGGATCTCAGCTAATGCAAAGGGGATGGGGAAGTCAACTAAGGGGGGCAAAAAGAATCCGCTTGGTTTCCCCAATATCAGGGCTGGGGTGGAGAAGATAAGGCTCAGCTGCGAAGGCCATGGCCAGCCATGCCAAAGGAGGGGCAGTGGCATCGGGAGGGGGGTAGGGGGACAGAATCCAGAGGCTTCCAGGAGGCCCCTGCAGCTGTGAGCCTGGAAAGGACACAAAAGTTCAGGGCGCTTTTGCATGGTGCAGCCCGCAGTGGGTACCGAGCAATGGGGAACTCCAGCGGTGGCATGGGCAGACAACCTGCAGGAAGGGACCCGGGGGCCCAGTGGTGGCCCAGCTCAGGTGTCCCATGCAATCAGAGTGAAGGAAAACATGGGCGTCCAGGAGAGCAGGCTGAGCGAAGAGAAGGGACGCTGGTCCTAGGATCTTGGGACTGTTGAGAGCTCGGGACTCTGGTGGAAGCATCCAGAGGCCAGCGTAGTTGGCGAGTTGGGCACAGGAGGGGACAAGGGGACCTCTGCCCAAGGCGAGGGGGGTTGGAGAGGGGCAGCACCCAGAGGAGCTGCCATCCCCTTCTAAGTCTGGTTGGCACTGCCCATCAGGCTTGCACTCCCCTGCCCAGAGGCTCCTGGGGTCTCGAGTCACTGAAGCCACTGACGATGTGTTCAAGCTCAGTTGGCCCTGTCCCTCTTCATCAGACTTCGGCTCTGCGTTGAGCCTTTTGGGGCACAAAGTACAGCTCTTGGCACAGGGGGATCTTTGGGGTACAGGCAGCCGGCCCCCACAGTCTGGGATGTCCATCCTTTCCAACATCCCTCCGTCCATTGCAGGTTTGGAAGTTTTCTCGAACATTCATTCCCTGCCCTGCATTGGCCTGTTTGGGTCTTTGCCTTCCCACGCCACTCCCAGCTGTTGGAGATGGTCACCTGTTTTGTTTTGGCCAGGCCCAGGGCGTGGGTGAGAGAGAGACACTCAGAGGCAGAGAGACAGAGCGAGAGAGAGAGAGAAGCAAACACGCATGCATGGAGCAGCTCTTGGTGGGTTCAGCCACCAACAGCCACATCTGCCAAAAACCAGAGAGGTGGGTCAGTCACTGATGTGGCAGAGAACACCCAGAGCTCCTGGTCCCTCCTCAAGAAATCATGGGAACCCCAACCACCCCGATCCTGGGGTCACTGGAACCCAAAGATTCATGCAGCCAGGCATCCATTTACTATATCATCTACTATCAGGCATGTTGATGACCTGATGAGATCCTGCCTGCTGGGATTTCACAGGCCAGTGGAGGAGGGAGAGTTGCAGAATAAATTTAGAGCTGTGCGGTAGGTGCTAAATACAGCTAGGAAAACAAGTCGTTTGCACATGGGAGGAAATTAAGAACTGCACCAGGAGGTTGGGGAAAATTTTGCCAAAGGAGTGAGACTGGAGGTCCTAGTGGACCCCTGAACCGGTTGCAGCCGGCTGGGGGCATGCGCAGGGACAGGGAGTCCTTCTGGCAGGTAAATGTGACAGGCAAAGGCTTGGGAACCTCAAGCCACGAGACACATCAAGGTGTCTGATCCACCGCCGTTGGCTTATTATGGCAGAATTGCACAGTGGGTGCTACAGAAAGTGGAGTTCAGGGCAGGTTCTGGGCCGGCCTTCAAGAACTATGTCATGGTTAAGGCCTGAATTTTATCTCTTAGACCTGTCGCTAACCACGTGGGCCACTGAGCACCTGGAATGTGGCCAGTCCCCAAGCCACGATGTAAAATATGTTTTGCATTGTGAAGACTTGATCTGCAGGAAAAAGGCTAGCCCATCCCCTAACTGATGTTTCCACTGCTGACATGCAGACATGAGAATACTGGGGACATATTGGGTTAAATAAAATAGATTATTAAAAACCATCTCACTTGCAGCTATGAAGAGGAACGAAGTTCTGATATGTGCCAACAGCACAGATGCTGAGTGAAATAAGTCAGACGCTTTCGTGGGCAAATATTGTGTGATTCCACTGATGAGCTATCTGGTAGAGATGAATTCACAGAGACTCAGAAGGTAGATCGGAGGTCACCCGGAGCTGGGAGGTGGGTATGGGGAGCTATAGGCTTTCGGTGATAAAAGGTTTTATTAATGGAAGCTGGTGTATTGGTAGCACTGGTTGTAAAAGTAATTAGTGCCACTTAAAAATAAGTCCAAATGGCCACACTTTTGTTATATATATAACCATATTTTTTAAAAAAAGAAAGAAATCCTTTCACCTGTTACTTTCTGCTTTTTTTTTTTTTTTAGTGTGGTTACTGTAACATTGGAAATTACAGATGTGGCGTGGGAGAGAATCAAGGTTTAGAAGGGCGGAGTGCAGGTATGGCTGGCTCCAGGCGTAATGAGGATACTGGCTGCCCCAGGGGACCATATAGGAGGCCAGATAATAGTCAAGGTGAAAAATGACTCAACCTTGGCCTAAAGGAAAGCAAGAGGGAGGGCCAGGCCTTCTTATAAATAAAGACAGGGCTTTTTCTTGAGAACCCGCTCTCAGGAAGCACTTTGTATAGATTAGTCCATGTTGTTGTCATCTCCTTGACATGTAACATTGGAACTGTTGGCTTGGAATGCAAGGGATTCTTTCAAGGTCTACGGGAGGTGAGACTCACTCAGCCTGGCCTGGAGCCCAAGGCCAAGGTCTCCTCTGCCAATGGGGCAGGGCCCTTTAGGATAAAAGAGGAGTCCGATCTGATTCTCCCCTCCCGGATTTCTTGTCATGGCACGGGCCCAGGAATCATGAAACAGGAAAGCAAGAGAGGGGCAAGGGGTGAGAAGGCCACCAGCTGACCATTAGCAGATGGACAAAGGCCTGGTGCAGGAAGAAGAGTTTGAGGAAGTGGAAGCCTGGAGGGCACCCAGAGGGTGGCAGCAGCTGGAACCCGAACACTACAAACGCAATACTCGCCAGCACTTGATAAAAGGGCCAATAGGGGCTAGTGTCCCTGTTGCCTGGGGGGACACCTGGGGTCTTTTTAGTCACAGTAAGTGGATATTCTCAGTTGAGTTTAGGGTCTCAGCGGGTTAACTTGTGGTGCCTCTGATTGTGAAAACTCAGTGTGGTGCACATTCTGACAACTCACCAGGCCAGAGCTCCAGGAAACCCCCCCCCATTTCCTCCTCTCCCCCAACAAGCCCAAGTTCTCAGATCTTTCTGTGGGTCTGGAAGCTTAGTCTCTCTGGGGTCACCAGGCTGGAGGAGTTGAACATGACCCAAGCTTGGAGGCAGGAGCTGGAGGGCTTCTCAAGATCAGGGCTCAGCAAACTACAGCACAGAGCCAAGATCATATATTCATATATTGATAGTCTGCCTTTAAAAAGAAAGCTGACTGGGGTACAGTCACGCCCATCATTTACGTATCGCCCACAGCCGCTCTGGCACAGAGTTGAGTAATCTGGCAGACCCTATGGCTTGCAAAGCCTGAAATGTTGAGTGTTTGTAGACCCCCGGATGCTGTGCTGTTCTGGAAAGCTACTGCGTTTCTCTCACCTGGACTAGTGGTGGGAGATTTTGGCTCCCAGAGGGTACTCGGTGACGTCTGCAGACTTGTCTAGTCTGGAATTGGAAAGGGGGCAGCTGCTGGTGGTCAGGGATGAGGCTGGACAGCGGCTGGATATCCTACAAGACGCGTGACAACGGAGAATTGTCTGACCTCTAAACCTGGCTCCTGTTTCTCTCTCCTAAAGACACTTCCTAAAGTTTACGCGCTCTAACTCCCAGATAAAATCAGGAGTCTCAGCAAGGAGATGCTCCACCTGAGCGGATTCTCTCAGTCCTCGTGACAGCCCTGAGTGCTCACTGTGCAGTAACCGAGAAATTAGAATTTAAGAGGTGATTATGATTCCCGAATCATCGTATGGATATTGGTTTTGGCTTTTTGGTGGATTGGAGTAGACAGAGGGAAATGCCTGGAACCTCTGAGCTGTCATCCAGCTGCCTTGATCTCTGATGATGCTTGTATAGCCTTTATCCTGTGTCCTTGTGATGGTAAAAAGCCTTAGGATGACCCTCACTTGTGCCCCTTTTATCTGGTTTTTCAACTTTAGAGTCTTGAGGTCACTAAAGAACATGTTTATTCATGAAGGGTCCTAGGTCAGCCCAGAGCTAACCCACCCCAAGTCCAAAGTCATCTTGATAACTGGGTCTAACCAAAGTGGGCCCGCCTGACATGCCCAGTAGCTTAGACTTTAACCTACAAGTCACCTAGACCTCATTACAATACTAAAAATCACACCCATCATCATAGGAAGGACACCGATTTCTTACATGTTTTGTGACTATGCATGTGATCAATCTGCGCATGTGCAATAATTAGATTCCCCTCTAATGACATCACCTGGGGCCACTAGGCTCACCATGCTAAACCTGCCCCTCTTTTGATGCAGTAAAACTATCACACTTACTACAGTTTGGGGAGACAGATTTGGGGCTGATACGCCATCTGCTCTCCTGCTCTGCACCCAGCAATCAGCAATTCCTCTTTGAAGCCCCGGGGTCTCAAGAATTGGCCATTTGAGCGCTTCAAACATAAGAACCACCACCTTTGTCCGGTAACAGTGGTACGTGGACCGAGCAGATCATGGACCCAGTGTCCTGGCCGGCTCACCTGTCACCCATCCCCTGGGACATCCTCCTCGGGACAAGATTGGCGTGCTGGGCAGACCAAAAACTAGCCACACGAGTTTCTTAAGCCACGAGCCGCTTTTAATCATCGAACCCAGCAAGGACCCAAGCGCCGCCTCTGCTGGAAAAAGTCAAAGCTCTTTGGGTAGCCGGTGGCAGTGTCTCCCAGCTTCCCCTTAACCCCAAAGGCCGCTCCGTGGGGAGCACCTGCCTCCCCGCCCTCCCCGCCCCTGGTCTTCAGTCCCAGGTGTGTGCATCCCGGGGCACCTGCGACCCCGAAAAAGGGGGTTCCCTCCCGCCCTCCCATCCTTTCCCCCTGGCCACTCTGGGGCTCCCCACAGCACAGAAATACACAGCCTCGTCCTCAGGCTGCAGCTCAGAGATGCTCAGGTATCCGGTGTTGCTGTCCACGTCCCTGGACCCCGAGAAGCGTGGGGGGACCTCGGGGCCCCGGTTCATGTCCGAGGGCGGCGGGTATTTCAGCAGTAACCTTGGAGGGTGGCCCGGCCTCAGCTGATACCAGTAGACGCTGTGCAGGCTGATGCTGGAGTCACGGCTCAGCGTGCAGGCGAGGCTGACTGTGGTCCCCAAGGGAGCAGACACGGAGGGCGGCTGCTGCAGCACGGGCTGGAGGTGGGCCCCTGGGGACAGAGGCCGCGGGGAGGCAGGATGAAGCAGAACAACTGCAAGCCCATGGTTTCCTATTCAGCTCTAACAGACACCTGCAGGTCCCTGGTTTCTTTCTTTTCTTTTCTTTTTTTTTAACTTTTTTTTTTTATTAACTAATATAACATATATACAAAGCAAAGAAAGAAAAAGGCAATACGTTTCAAAGCACACTTCAACAAGTAGTTACAGGACAGACCTCAGAGTTTGTCATGGGCTGCCATACCATCCTCTCAGATTTTTCCTTCTAGCTACTCCAGAATATAGGAGGCTAGAAGGAAGAAATATATATATTTTTAAATCAGAACAATTGACTTTTGTGTGTGTGTGTGTATGTGTGTGTGAAAAGTAACATATATACAAAAAAGCAATAAATTTCAAAGCACAGCACCACAATTCATTGTAGAATAGGTTACAATACCACAATTTTAGGTTTTTACTTCTAGCTGCTCTAAGATACTGGAGATCGAAAGAGAAATCAATTTAACGATTCAGTACTCATACTCGTTTCTTAAATCCTATCTTCTCTGTATAACTCCACCATCACCTTTGATCTTTTCATCCCTCTCTTTAGGGGTATTTGGGCTATGATCATTCTAACTTTTTCATGTTGGAAGGGGCTGTCAGTAATATGGAGTAGGGGATGGAACTAGCTGATGTTCTGGAGAGGCTGGGACCTCTAGTTTTCAGGATTTATCTGGACCAGGGACCCATCTGGAGGTTGTAGGTTTCTGGAAGTTACTGTAGTGCATGAAACCCTTGTGGAATCGTATATATTGCCCTAGGTGTTCTTTAGGATTGGCTGGAATGGTCCTGGTTGGGGGTTGGCAGGTTATGGTAGGTAGCAGTGTCTACCTGAAGTTTGTATAAGAGTGACCTCCAGAGTGGCCCCTCAATTCTATTAGGACTCTCTCACCCACTGATACCTTATTAGTTACACTTCTTTTCCCCTTTTTGGTTAGGATGGTCCCTTGTTTCTAATCTAGCTCCAAAGGAACCAATGCAAACTGCAAATTCCCTGGGACAAAAATTTCCCTAAAGCGGCCACATCTCCCCAAACCATCAAAGTTTGTCAAATCCTGGGCCCAAAGCAAACCCTCCATTAACGATAGGAAGCATGGGGTCGCAAAGATTGCTAACCATTTGTCCAAAGACAAAGTTCAGGTGTGTGACAACAAACCACACGTTCTACCAGCTATCTCCTCCTGGAACAAAGAAGACATCTAGTATTCAAAGGTTCCTATGGAAACCTGCCATCGGTAAAACTCTTCTATAAAACAAGATGACCCACTCCACTCAGTGCCTGCCCCTCCCTTGGGCACATCTGTGTTCACCTCTCTAACATGTCCTCTCTCTCCTTCTCTTTAATAAACTTTACTCCTTATTCCTACTGGCCTCTTCTCGACTCTAAATTCCTTCAGCGTGCAGACTAATGACCTTGGATCAGGGCCCAACTGGCATCATCGCCAGCCGGGTCTGTTACAGTGGTTACCCCCCCACATACACACACACACACCAGAGAGGGCAGAGCCAGGGAGGGGCAGGGGGCTGCAGGATTGGGCTAGAGATCTCTCACCTGTGCAGCAGGTGAGGAGCAGGAGCAGGACAGGGACCCAGGACATGGCGCTCGGGTGCAGGGCTCCGTCTCTGTGGCTCTGTGGCCTGGCATCCTCCTCCCCCTTCGAGGGGTGGGGACGCTGCACACCTGGCCCTAGGCTTTGTGGCATCAGTATAGGGACCTGCTCACTGGGGTGGCTCGGCTGTCGCTTGGTGGAAACGTAGGACAGGAAGCACCTGCTGGGAGCTCTCGGGGCAGAATGCAAGGGGTGGGCTGCGGGGTAGGGTCCCCAAGGAGCATCTGTCACCCCAGCTTCTCCCCCTCCCCCACGCAGGAGGCTGGACCCCATGGAAAGAACTTCCTTGCCCCAATTGACATGGGAGAAGAGTACATATCCTCAGGGTGAAGAAAACACCAGCTTTGTGCAGGAGGAAATGTGGGCCTAGCTGAGCAGATGTTCTCTCTCCTTCCTTACTCTCTTCTTTTATGTGTTTCCAATCCAGCTCCTTTCCTTCTGGAAAGAAGCCTGGAGTGCCTGGGGGGCTTCCGAGAAGGACACCCTAGGGATTCTAGGGGCTCAGGCAGGTGGGCAGAGGCAGGGCAGCCCTTCCTCCCCTTTGGGGCCCTGTCCTTTGCCTGCAGAAGCCACACCTGTCCCACCCAGATTTAACATGGAAGCTTCTGGGAGGCCCAGAGTCTGCTTTCTACTGGGTGCTGTTCCTGAAGTTGTGTGGCTATACAACGGGGGACAGTGGGGTACTCAGTCATATAGTCCAGCATCACCTCCTGTGGAGCTGCGTACCCCAGGAAAGCATGTTCTTAAACAACGGTCAATGGAACCTGGAGGAGAAAGGAGAGTCCAGGAGAGGCCTCCATGTGCATTTCCATGTGGAACAGAGGAGCCAAGACCAAGAATTACCGGCAGCCAGCCCCAGAATGCCAATCTTCGAGAAAGAAAGCATTCCCTTGATGATGCCTCAATTTTGGAATTCTTCTACCCTCAAACCATGAGCCTGTAAAATCCCACTGTGTGGCAAAAGGGACAGCCAAAGCAATAGGCCAAGCCTCCAATCTTGGGGTTTGCTCATATGAAACTTAACCCCACAAAGGATAGGCTAAGCCTACTTAAAATTAGACCTAAGAGTCACCCCCAAGAGAACCTCTTCTGTTGCTCAGATGTGGCCTCTTTCTCTTGGCCGACACAGCAAGCAAACTCACTGCACTCCCCCTCTCTACATGGGACATAACTCCCAGGGGTGTGAACCTTCCTGGCAATGTGGGACAGAAATCCTAGAATGAGCTGGGACTCAGCATCAAGGGATTGAGAAAATCTTCTCGACCAAAAGGGGGAAGAGCAAAATGAGACAAAATAAAGTGTCAATGGCTGAGAGATTCCAAACAGAGTCGAGAGGTTATCGTAGAGGTTATTCTTACGCATTAAATAGAAATCACCTTGTTAGTCAAGATTTAATGGAGAGGCTGGAAGGAACTGCCTGAAAATGTGGAGCTGTGCTCTGGTGGCCATGTTTCTTGAAGATAACTGTATGATGATATGGCTCTCGCAGTGTGACTGTGTGATTGTGAGAGCCTTGTGTCTGATGCTTCTTCTGTCTACCTTATCAACGGACAAGTAAAACATATGGATTAAAAATAAATAAATAATAGGGGGAATAAATGTTAAAATAAATTTAGTAGATTGAAATGCTGGTGACCGGTAAACGGGAGGGGTAAGGGGTATGGTATGTGTGAATTATTTTCTGTCTTCTTTTTATTGCTTTTTCTGAATTGATGCAGATGTTCTAAGAAATGATCATAATGATGAATATACAACTATGTGATGATATTGTGAGTTACTGACTATATAACAAGAACGGAATGAGCATATGTTAAGTATGTTTGTGGTGTATGTGGTTATGTATCACAAATAAAAAATTAATTAAAAAAAGAAAGGGAGGGGTAAGGGGTATGGTATGTATGAATTTTTTTCTGTTGTCTTTTTATTTCTTTTTCTGAATTGATGCAAATGTTCTAAGAAATGATCATGATGATGAATATGCAACTATGTGATGATAATGTGAATTACTGATTAAATATGTAGAACAGAATGATCATATGTTAAGAATGCTTGTGTTTCTTTGTTGTCATATTTTTTTATTTAAAAATTAATAAAAACAATTTTTAAAAACTCAAAGCCAACTCATTGCATGGTATCTGCTTGGTACCAGCCAAGAAAATAATCCACTCCAAAGTCTGCTCAGGGAAGACCCAGGAGGAAATGGAGGCCTCCAAAGCAAGTGGCCACCTCTGGAGTCGGGTCATTTGTGATTCTGTTCTCACTCTTGAGATGTAAAGGAATCCAGCTACTGAGATGAGAACACTGCTTTAACCCTCGAGGGGCTGTGAGTTGAGACGGCCTGCAATGGTTTCCAGAACACAGCATGGAGTGACCTCCTGACCGTGAGTCGGTCTCCCCAAGGGGCTAGCTGACTGCCCATTGTTTCTTCCGATTTCTGTGCTGAGGGGCCCTTTGGGCCACACTGAAAACGGGGACCCCAATAACTCCCAACCCAACTGGAGGCAATCATATTTCAGGGAAGTAATTGCTGAAGGCTGGGATAGTTGTGACAATCTCTTAAAAAAAAGACAATGAAATTTGCCACATCAATTGATGCTTTCTTTCTGAAAAGATTTCTCTAGCGTGAGATGCTGTTTGATAGCATTTGACCCTACAATAGAATGTCTTTCAAAACTAGAGTGGATCCTCTCAAACCCTGCTGTTGCTTTATCAGCTATATTTATGTAATATCCTAAATCCTTTATCATCATTTCAACAAGCATCACAGCATCTTCACCAAGAGTAGATTTCATCTCAGGGAAATACGTTCTTTGCTCATCCATCAGAAGCAACTCCTCATTCACTTAAGTTTTATCATGAGATGGGAGCAATTCAGTCACATATCCAGGCTCCACTTCGGATTCTAGCTCTCCTTGCTATTTCCAACACATCTGCAGTTGCTTCCCCCACTGAAGTCTTGAAGCCCTCAAAGTCATCTTTGAGAGTTAGAATCAACTTCTCCCAAGCTGTGGACATAGATATTTTGACTTCCTCCCATTAATCACGAATGTTCTTAATGGCATCTAGAATGGGGAACCCAACAAGAGGCCTCAGAAGTAAGTTATCAGGGTTTCTACATGTTCCTCACCCCAAAAGCAGGTTTGTGAAGATGGGCCAGGGGAGGCCTTCATCACACTGCTGGATCTTGTTGTCCAGAGCCTGGTAAGAGATAGCCCTGGATGATGCCCCCAAGAGACTGTTCATTATGGTGGCCCTTATAGGGATAGGCAATGGGAACAAGTAGACCCCAAAAGGCCACATGGGGAGTTGGCCCTTCCCTGCTTCCATCTCAGGGCATGGAACGCACAGAGCCCTACAACTACACCTTGGAAGCCTTATCCACAGTCTAACCAGAACTCTCTCTTCCCAGTGAGATGGAAATGGGGTCCACTGGAGCCAGTGTGGGTCAGAGGAGGATGAGCTGGGCATGGGGCAAGGATGACCTACCACTCCTGGGAAGCCTGAGGTGAATGCCGAGATGGCCCTGAGGTTCTGAGCACATCGTTGGGGTCACCACAAGGACTCCATGGTCTTCCTGGGTTGTTCATGAAGTTGGGAGGATTGCCACGTGGGAGTGTCTACAGAGAGGAAAAGCAGGGAGAATGAGGCAGGAGGAGATCAATGGAGAGGAAGGGATGGGAAGTGAAAGAAAGAGGCTGATTTGACATGGAAGGGCTTGGTGATAGCGGGAACCAGAAGCTCAAGTCGGGGATAAAGGTTCTGTCCCTGTTTCTCATCATGGACCTGTAGGCATCTGAAGCTCAACCTCTCCAGTCTTCCTCTCATTCTCTTCACGCAGGAATTCAGAACTGAAGCTCCTGAATGTAAAGCAGGACCCAGGCTGCAGGACACCTGCTCCAAGGCCAGCACCACGCTCCTTTTCTATCTTCATTCTGTATTCACTCCCAGCACTCAGTCTTCATTGGAAAAGCTCAGCACCCAACAAACACAACAGGCCTGGGCAAATGGCTTTTAGAACTGCGTGCCATGCAGCTTGGGTACTGTGCTGGTTTGAATTTGTGGACCCCAGAAAAGCCATGTCCTTTAATCCTCATTCAGTATTGCTGGGTGGGAGTTTTTT
>PVIY010059790.1:0-11896 GCA_004026745.1 Myrmecophaga tridactyla
CTAGAAAATAGCAAAAAGTTGCAATTCCCAGACTGTGCACTGAGGCATGAGGTATATTTTAAATATCAGAGGAGAACACAGCAACTTCTTCTGGACATAAGGAGAACTATTAGCTCCAGACAATTCAGAGTTTCAAAAGTAGATCACAATACATTCCTTTTGGTGATGTCATTATCTCAGTGAAACTCGAATTTTGGAAAGTTGCTGTGATGAAAATCAATTACCATATATAAATCAATGTGGACCAAGAGCTTAGGGTGGTGGTATCCGACCAGATTCCAAACTGGGAATTTTTGCAATGCCCAGCAAACATAGACATCCTATTGGTAAGTGATGGTGGTTATTTAAGAATGAAATTAAAATATTGTTATTTCTTTCAATTTATATTGTTGTTAGTTCAAGTGGGTACTCAGTTCATTGGACATAAATACTAAGAATCTTAGGTCTGATTACTTAATAAACAGAATTGTATGGTAGTTCTTCTGGCCTACGTGCCATAAATTAAAGTAGTTGAATGCTAAATGTACCAAGAACAAGAAATTTTGAGAACCTCTAGCATAAGGTCTTTCAATCCCATTTTCATTATTAATAATTATATGGTCTTAGGCAAGGTACATTAACCATGCCTCAACTCTGTCTTATATTAAACGTTAATAATCTCAATGTCTACTTCAAAGGATTTCTATATGGAATAAATGAAATAATGCTTAGAACATTGTCTGGTATATAGTAAAGTACCCCCAAATTGTGAGCTATTTTTTTTTTTGGCTTGCAACTCTACCTCACGTGCTTCCACAGTACTAAGATAGTTGATAAATTCAGTGCCATTCATATTTTGTGGCTTAAATAATTATTAAAGATAATTTTTATGAAAATATAACAGAAAATGTCAACAACAGAAAATGTCATGACCTATCTTACTTGTTAAAGGATGTATAATTAGATGAATATATGTACTAGAATACACTTTTCCTGTTTTGCCATTTTCCACTTTATTTGACAAAGGTAGCTCTGGAGAAATTGCCAGAGATTCTGCTAAGAACACAGCTGGATAGAAATATATCATGCACAAAGCTATAAAAAGCCAGTTTCTCTATTTGTTTGTATCTTTCATCTACCTGGTTAGTGATGCCTAACAAAGAAGACTAAAACTTGCATATAGAAGTAGCTTTTTGCAATCTACAGGCAGGATGCCATTAATGCGAATATCTGTTTCTCCAGCCTCAGGTAAAAAGAAGCTGCCTGATTGAAATCTTTTCCCAGGAGCGATCAAAGCAGGTGGAAGTCTAGAAGCTGAACTTATATTTAAGCTTGCTTCTAGGTGGGAGAGGGCAATAACTCTTCAAGCCAGAACTAAACCACTGCTCCTGCTGTAATGTGCTCTCTCTTTACAACTGTCTCTAGATATTTATCCATCAAATAAAAGCCAGTGCAGAAAAGTAACTGTCCAGCAAAAACTCTCTTTCCTTACACTGCCAAACTTGCTTGACTGTCCTCTCAATTTTGATATTCAGAGTATGTGGTTATTTATTGCTGCTGCTCACACAGTGTGTCTCTTTCTTGACTTCCTTTAGCAAGGATCTGCAAAGTATTTCAATTTCTAAGTAAGGTTAGATACTGTTCTAGTTTGCTAGCTGCCAGAATGCAATATACCAGGAATGAATGGCTTTTAAAAGGGGAATTTAATATGTTGCTAGTTTACTGTTCTAAGGCTGAGAAAATGTCCCAGTTAAACAAGTCTATAGAAATGTCCAATCAAAGACATCCAGAAAAAGATATCTTGGTTCAAGAAGGCTGATGAACTTCAGGTTCTCACTCTATCTCTCAAATGAGAAGACACATGGCAAACACAGCCAAGGTTTATCTCTCGGCTGGAGGGGCACATGGTGAACACAATGTCATCTGCTAGCTTTCTCTCTTGGCTTCCTGTTTCATGAAGCTTGCCGGGAGGCATTTTCCTTCTTCATCTCCAAAGGTCGCTGACTGGTGGACTCTGCTTCGTGGTGCTATAGCATTCTGTGCTCTCTCTGAATCTCTCTGATTCTTCAAATTTTTTCCTCTTTTATAGGACTCCAGAAACTAATCAAGACCCACCCAAGTGAGTAGAGACATACCTCTACCTAATCCAGCCTAACAACCACTCTTGATTAAATTACATTTCCAGTGAGATGCTCTAATTGCAGTTTCAAACATATAATGCTGAATAGGGTATACAAGAAATGACTGCCTTTACAAAATGGAATTAGGATTAAAACATGGCTTTTCTAGGATACATACATCATTTGAAACCAGCACATTGCACCCTCTGGACTCTAAAAAAGACATGTTTTTCCCATATACAAAATACATTACAGTATCAGAATACATCACAGTATCAGAAAACTTTAAAGCCTTTCAGTAACAATCAAATGCAATGCAAGATTAAAACCAGTACAAAGTCTCATCAAAGTTAGGTACAAGTGTGTCTGTGCTCAGGCAAATTCTCCTCTGTCTCTGGACCTTTGAAAACTCATAACAAGTTATTTGCTGCCAACATACAAAGGAGGAACATTCATGAGATACATATACCCATTTCCATAGGGAGGAAAGATCACAGGGTCACCTCACCCATACAGTTTCAAAACTTGCAGGGCAAAGACCACTAGAATTCAAAGTCTGAAAGTCATTTATCTTCAGGGCTTCTGAAAGTGGCAGTCCCACCCTTTCCAAGGGCCTATGCAGCAGCTTGCCTCTCTCCAAATGCAACCTTGGGGGATGCTGGGGAGACCACCTTTTTCTTGGTTCCACCCTCTCCAAAGATTGGGGCTGCACTTGGGCTCTCTGCCATCTCTGGAGCATACGTCCAACCCCTCCATGTGGTAGCAGCTAGGCTCTCCCTGAACCCCAAGGAATGTGCTTCACCCTCTCCAAGGCCTGAGGTGGCATGATTCTTCCATGATAACAAGGTGGAAGGCCCATCCACTGCCTTTCTGGGAAATTCAACCTCTCCACGGGCTTAGGTGGGTCTGCTCTCCTGGCCTGAGCCAGACCTCAGCCTCCATGGCATTGCCTCTGAAGTTGTTTGCCCTCCAGTGTGTCCCTTCTCTGAACCCCGCAGTACAGACTGGCAGCAGCCCTGTCTATACAGGTCCCACAGCATTGTCATTGGCTTTCTATGCAGTAACCTTGAATCATGCCCACCAGACATAAGCCATTTCCATAGATCCTTCCTGGATAACTCCATGTCCAATCCCGGCTTTCTCTGAAATAGCTGACTGGTTCCACAACTAGTCAAAGCCTCACATGGAGCACTATTCTCTGGGATCTCCCTTACTGGAAGCCCAGAATTTTCCAGGACATCAATTTCTGGTTTCTTTGTACTCAAGAGTTCAGTTCTCAGCTTCTCTCTCTCCTGTTGCATTTCACTATAAGCTGTGAAGAGAAAGCGGGCTGCACTTTCCACATTTAATTTGGAAATCTCTTCTGCTAAATACCCAAGTTCATGGCTTTTAAAATCTGTCTTCCAGCCAAAGCCACCAGTCAACTTTGCCAGATTATCTGCAATTTTAAAACAAGGATCGCCTTCTTTCCATTCTGTAATGCCACGTTTCATTTCTGTCTAGAGCCTGGTCAGAGGTATCTTTAGAGTCCACAATTCTACCAACAGTCTCTTCAAAGCATTCTAGGCCTTCTCTATCAAACTTCTCACAACTCCTCCAGAATCTTCCCCTTACCCATTTCAAAAGCGCTTCCAACATGCTTGGTATTTGCCAACAGCAGCAGCACCCCATTCCTGGTACCAAAATCTGTTCTAGTTTGCTAACTGCCAGAATGCAATATACCAGGACAGAATGGATTTTTAAAAGGGGAATTTAATATGTTGCTAGTTTACAGTTCTAAGGCCAAGAAAATGTCCCAATTAAAACAAGTCTATAGAAATGTCCAATCAAAGGCATCCAGAGAAAGATACCTTGGTTCAAGAAGGCCGATGAAGTTCAGGGTCTCTCTCTGTTAAGTGAGAAGGCCCATGGTGAATACAGTCAGGATTTATCTCTCAGCCGGAAGGGCACATGGTGAACATAGCGTCATCTGCTAGCTTCTTTTCTTGGCTTCCTGTTTCATGAAACTCCCCAGGAGGCATTTTCCTTCTTTATCTCCAAAGGTTGCTGACTGTTGGACCTTTTTTCATGGTGCTATAGCATTCTCTGCTCTCTTCAAATCTCTCTCATTCTCCAAAATGCTTCCTCTTTTATAGAACTCCAGAAACTAATCAAGACCCACCCAAATGGGTGGAGACATGTCTCTACCTAATCTAGTTTAACAACCACTCTTGATTAAATCACATCTCCCTGGAGATGATCTAATTACAGTTTCAAACATACAATGCTGAATAGGGATTAGAAGAAATGGCTGCCTTTACAAAATGGGATTAGGATTAAAACATGGCTTTTCTAGGATACATATGTTATTTCAAACCAGCACAGATACTAAGCAGTTCAGGAATTGCAGGTCACAAAGTCTTCTGTTGCAATGATCTGAGTATGTCAAAGTATTTTCAAATCAATGATAGAGAATAAATAAATTAATGAGTGTGGCTAAGTAATCATATATCTTCATTTAGAAGAGATGTGGGGTAGACTTGGCTCTTGGGCCATAGTATTTGGGGTGACTAAAGAAGTACATTAGAGTTCAAGGATGTGATGTAGATTTCATAATAAGTAAAAATTAAAAACCAGGAACCCATTGATTTATTTTCATTAATTCACTCATTCTTATAAATTATATTGCTTACATACAATGAGAAAAGCATTGATTTGGGTAAACTCTAGTGATGTATTAATGATTGTTGGCATGGAAAAATATGATATTTCCTTCCATATAGAGTGTTATTTCCTATCTCTTGTCCCTCATCCATTTGTTCTTCTCTCTTGCATACAGTTCATTTATTCCAAAGGAGGAGCAGTGACTTTATCAGATTACTGAGTCTGAAATTTTAAAATGGGCAGGTATAGTCCAGCCGTTTCCTCTTCCATTATGATTGGGAATGTGTTCCTCCAAGGAACTTGTATTCTTCTTCACATCTCTGGGGAAGTCTCCACCATGACTGGATGAGTCTGCCTAGTGTTTAGGGGTAAGTTTTCATAAGCTTATTTGTTTATATATAAAAGCCATGCCCTCCAACTCAAACTTTATCAATGATAAGAGTATTACTTTGATCCTCATGAGCCTTATTCCTGTTAATATGTCTCAATTCCTTTAGAACTCAGGCAAGAATGAAGATGCTCTATATTGTGCTAAATTAGAGACCTCAGAACAGTCACAGACTGTGCTCCCCTACAAATCACAGCCCACAGGAAGAGATAAATATTTCTTGAGGAATTAGGGAATTATAAACTTAAAAGTACTAATGGAAAATAAAACACATAGCAGACAGGGAAAACAACAGATAGTTACTATTGGGAGTGAGAAAGTAGTGATACTAAGAAACAAATTTCATATAACATCAGTGTGAACTGAAAAGGATGAGTATGTATTTTAGTTTGCTAGCTGCCAGAATGCAATATACCAGCAACAGAATGGCTTTTAAAAAGGGGAATTTAATAAGTTGCTAATTGGCTGTTCTAAGGCCTAGAAAATGTCCCAGTTAAAACAAGTCTATAGAAGTGTCCAATCTAAGGCATCCAGGGAGAGATCCTTGGTTCAAGAATGCCAATAAAGTTCAGGATTTCTCTCTCAAGTGGAAGGGGCATGGCGAACATAGAGTTTCTCTCTCATCTGGAAAGGCACATGGTGAACACAGGATTCCTCTCTCATCTGGAAGGGCACATGGTAAGTATGGCATCATCTTCTAGCTTCTTCTCCTGGCTTCCTGTTTCATGAAGCTCCCTGGGAAGCATTTTCCTTCTTCATTTCCAAAGATTGCTGGCTGATGGTCTCTGCTTTGTGGTGCTGCAGCATTCTCTGCTCTCTCTGAATCTCCTATTCTTCAAAATGTTTCCTCTTTTATAGGACTTCAGAAACTAATCAAGACCCACACAAATGGGTGGAAACATGTCATCACCTAATCCAGTTTAACAACCACTCTTGATTTGGTTACATCTCCAGGGAGATGGTCTAATTACATACAGTATTGAATAGTGATTATTCTGCCTTTACAAAATAAGATTTTGATTAAAACATAGCTTTTCTAGGGTACATACATCATTTCAAACCAGCACAGTAGGTTAATTAGGCAAGAATGAAGCTAAATGGCTTGGGAGAAAGCATGTACTAAGGCCCTGAAAACAAGAAGAAGCATACCATATTGCAGTGCCAGTGTGTCTCAAAGCGCAGGCAGAATTAAGAGTTGAGAGATGTCACTGCAGAAGGAGGAAGGATCCAGTTAATGCAAGGGCTTGTAAGCATTAGATAATATAGGGGCTATTTAAGGAGGACTGGGAGGTGTTGGAGGTTTTCTTAATTTTTAAAAAATTTTATCTGCAGATTTTATTGAGATATATCCACATACTATATATTCCATCCAAAGTATACAATAAGCATCTCACTGTATCATTACATAATTGTGCAGTTATCATCACACTCAATTTTAGACCATTTTTTGTTGCTCCAAAAAGTAAAGTAACAGATAAACATAAAAACAGAAAGCCCAAAATACCCTATATCCCTTATCTCCTCCAATTATTGACCCCTAGTATTGATGTGGCACATCTATTACTGTTGTCGAAAGAATAGTACTATATTACTATTAACTATAATATACAACTTAATAGGTTGATTTTCCCCATATATCACTCTATTATAACTCTTTGTACAAATGTCATACGTTTCTACTAGTTTATGCAAGAAATTATTTGTTTGTAGTGTAAATTGGTGATATACTTGACATGAAACAATCCCTTTCAACCAAATTCACCAGCAATACCCCACTATTATTTATAATCTCAGTAATAAGCTACCCTCATCTCTGTCCATTTCCAAACAATTAAGTTCAACCTCAAAAAAAATTTATGCACCTATTAGGTAACAATTCCCCCTTCTCTACCTTCTTTCTATTTCTAGATACTCTACCTTTTATGTTTCATGGCTACGAGTTTATATATTCTGGTTAGTTCATATTAGTGAAATCAAACAATATCTGTCCTTTTGTATCTGACATTTCACTCAGCCTTATGTCCCCAAGGTTCATTCATGTTGTTCCATGCTTCAGGATCCATTCTTCTTACTACAGCATAATATTCCTTGATGGGCATATGGATTCTATCCATCTTTTGACAACTTTGAATGATGCTGCTGTGAAAAGCAGGGTGCAAATGTCTTCATGTCTCTGATTTCTGATCCATTGAAGGTTTTTAAGCAGTCTAGTGCTATTTTCACATCAATTTGTGAAAAAAATTGCTCTGTCTTCTGTATTAAAAAGACTTTAATTCGAGACAAAATTGGATGTTGCTTTAAGAGTTAGAGATTAGTGAGTAGTGTTTAAAACTCTGTCCCCTTCTTCCTCGTCACGTGCCCTGATGACTTTGCTTCTTATTTCACTGAAAAGATGTAAGAAACCAGAAAAAAATGCGCACAAGCTTCCACCATCACCATCACCTCTATTAAATTGCCTGTGTTCATTTCTACATTTTCCACCTCTCCTTTTGATACTATGGAGGTAAGTTCCCAAGTATCTAAGGCTAATTTCTTCTTTCTGTTCACAAGATCACATTCCTTCATCCCCCATCAGCCATTGCTCCTCCTATTTATCTGCTTTTATTAACAAGACTTTACAAGAGATTAACTCTATTTAATATCCACTTCCACTTCTCACATTTTCTGTTGAAATCACTCCAGTCATGCATCAATGCCTGCCATTCCATTGTAACAGTGCTTATCAAAGTTGCCAATAAGCTCCACATTAAAAATGTCAATCATATTTAACTTGTTGGTATTTTACAAAGTTAATCAGTTCTGTCTTCTTTGAGGTATCTTTTTTTTTTCCTCTTGGTTTCTGCGATTCAACTTCCTTTTATACTCTTCCATACATTATTGGCTGAATTTTCCACCTCATCTTCCAAGATATTAAAAATTAGAGAGCTCCAAGGTTTAGTTCTTAGATCCTTTCCCTTCCCTTCCATTCCCTTCTATTTCTTTCCTTTTGCTTACCTACACTGTCTAAATACATCCCCTTAGGTATCTCATCCACTCTCAAGGCTCCACATACCATCTATATTCTCTTGGCTCTCAAGTATAAATCATTACCCTGAAAGCCAAATACATATACCCAATTATTTTTGCAAAATTTGCTCTCAATTGATCAATTATTTCCCCTAAAGGCTACAAGCTTACCCTCCCACAGAATTTCTCAGTAAGTCCAAATTCCATTCTCATAACTTCCAGTCAAACCCTGGTGTTGTCCTTCATTTTCTATCTTTTACACATAACATCCAATCCATCGGCAAATACTGTTGGCCCTACCCTCAAAACGTTTTGCCTTCCTCCAGCTTATTCAACTAAATGCTAGCCAGAATAATACCTGAAAAATAATGAGACTGTGATATCATTACCCTCAAAATTCTCAAATCGATTTTCAATTTTAGTTGAAATAAAATCTAAAGTGGTAGGTGGGCCACAGTGGCTCAGACAGAGTTCTCGCCTGCCATGTTGGAGACCCGGGTTTGATTCCTGGTGCCTGCCAGTAAAAAAAAAAAAAAAAAATCTAAAGCGGTTACCCCAGTCTGCATGGTCTAGTCCCTAGTTCTCTGTCTAGTCACATAACCTTCTCCATGGCAGGAGAAGCCACGCTGGGACCCTTGGTGTTCTTTAAATGTACCTGTTGTCTAAGATTCCTTATGCTTGTTCTGTTTTTCCTGAATCGCTTTTCCCACAAGGCTGTAGTTTTCATTCACAGGTGCTCAATTGAATGGTACATTTTTTCTTTTCCCCCCCACCTTTAATTTTCTTTTATTGATATTTCATGATTGTCAGCGTTCTCTGACAGGAGACATATATTTTGGCAAATCCAAATTCTGTAGGGCAAGCCACAAGCTGGAAACCCCAATAAAGTTGATTCTGCAATCTGTCATGTCTGAACTCCTTAGGGAAGGCTGTAAGCTGAAAAGTCCAGTGAAGGTGAAATTGAATTCCCCAGGAGAAGCTGTCTGGATAAAGTAGAAGCATAAATTATATTTACTGAATTCTGAGATCCTCAGTTCTGATTTTTAAGACCTCCAACTGATTGAATGAGGAGGAGACCCCCCACACTGTTGAGGACACTCTCCTTTGTTTATTGTAGATGCAATCAGCCACACATGTAAACAACTGATTGCAGATTAAAATTCCTTTATGAAATACCCTCATGGTAACAATCAGGCAAGTGCTTGCTTGGCGAAACAACTGGCCACTATAACCTAGTCAAGTTGACATATGAACTTAACCATCACAGATGGCTAGAATTATACTTTAAAACATGATCCAGAACGCATTTATAGATTAGTTAGATAAGCACTCACACACACTCACACAGTCAAAAAGAAAAAAAGATAAAGTACTACTTACTATGTCTTTTCTATGTGAAACGGTCATCTGGCACTTTCTTTCCATATTCTACCCTTTTCTATTTTATTAAAAAGGGTTAGATTTAATGCACTAAGTTGATTTCAAAACAGTGCTATATACAATGGTACCTACATCATGGTTATTCTTTATCATATTTATCTGCTTTATTGATAGCACATATCTTCACCCAATGTACTATTTGTTTACTTGTTTATTCTATGTACCCCACCCCTCTGGAATGAACACTTATGAGTTTGGGAATTGTGTTTTATTCAGGACTTTACACTCTGCTCCCATTATAATACAAGACATTGTAATAGGTACATATTGACAAATAAATATCCCAGCCATGAATGTGTTCATGAGATTATGCTTTCTTATTTTATAAACTATATAAAGCATGTATATATATATATTTTAATTTAGAGGATCAGAAAGTTATAAAATTACTTATATAAATAAATGAAAGATTTTATTTTCCTTGGAAGAAATGCTTGAATCCACAAGAGATATCTGAGTTTTTAAATTCAGAATTTGGATGGGACAGATATGGGAGAATTGAGAGCCAGGGATTTCTCAAGCTATTGATATGAATGTCACTAAGTGAAGCCAATACCGCGTCAAGGGTTTATGTCCTTGGCTTCCTGGCCAGGGGGGTCCTGGCCAGCGACTGTGAGTCAAGCAGCAGCAGCTTTGAGTACAATAAACAAGGTGACCAAGTTTGTCCTTTACCATTGCCTCTCAGTCTATACCTCCCTATTGCCCTCAATTTGTTTCTAATTAAACACCAAAAATAGGAAAATAATAAAAATAAACAGTGGTGTTAAGGAGTTGTGGCAACATTCCCTGAATATTCAACCTCAATAATTATACCTGGTAAGAAAAATAAAATTTTGATTAAATATTTTTGACAGCTGCAGTTAGCAGAGTCATATAGCTTGACTTGCTCCTGTAGTCTTCAGTGCCTTTTGTTTTAGTTTCTCAGGCTGCTCCAGCAAAACCATGAAGTCTGTTGGGCTTAAACAATGGAAATTTATTTGCTTATGGTTAAAGATCAGGAAAATGTCCAAATCAAGGCATCATCAGGGCAATGCTTTCTTCCTGAAGACCAGCTGCCAATGATTTTTGGCTCCTCTGCCACATGGCAAGGCACATGATGACATCCATTGGTCTCCCCCTTCTCTTCTGGGTTTCATTGCTTTCAGCATCTTACTCCCATGTCTTTCTCTTTCTTTGCCTGAATTTCATTCTCTTATAAATGATTCCAGTATTATGCTTAAGATCCATCCTTTTTTTTTTTTTTTTTTAACATGGACTGGCACCGGGAATTGAACCCGGGTCCTCTGGCATCGCAGGCAAGCATTCCTGCCTGCTGAGCCACCGTGGCCTGCCATTAAGACCCGTCCTGAGCAAGGTGAGTCACTATTTACCTGCAGTAGCCTCACCACAGGAATTGAGAAAATTTAAGAACATGTTTTTCTGGGATTCATATATACCTTCAAACCACCATACCTTCAATATGATAATGCATATCTTATGTCTAAGAAAATGATTTTACATTAAAATTCTCCAAAAGTTTTTGACAAAGAAATGTTTATTGTTTTTTGTGTGTTTGCTTTTCAGGAAACATCACAAGAAATGATTCATTGGGCATATATTGAGGCATGCCACCACACATTATTTTCTGATGGTTGTTAAATAACATTTTTCTTGAAAATGGCATGCTTAAATTATGGAAAGCAGAATGGGGATCTACTTCTCTTTCTCATAAGTCTAACTCATTCTCATAAGTCTGGCTCTGAAAATAGCAGCTTTTTATTTGTATAAAAGAGGTAAGTTGTCATTAAGACAGGAGTTAAGAAGAAGAAAAATATATGTTCTAAGCAGCTACAGAAGTAGGTCTGAGGATATGTAGGTTGTGAGGACCTTGTTTTTCACTTTCATTTCTTCCCATTTCTTCATATTCACCAATTCCTCTAATCTTTAAACAATTTTTCATTCCTACTTGAGCACACAATTTATTGCCAGTGAATTCCTTCAGGCCTCGCAACTATGGCAGAAATTAAAGACCTTCTGCCTGGTTTTCAATTTGTAAGCATGGTTTCCAAAACCAAGATTCAAGTATCTTTTTAAATATCTATGTGTGCAGAAGTTTAATGGCTCCTCTGAAGGAAATTATTTTTGCTTCAATCAAGGCAGAATTTCTAACCAATTAGTAGGAAGGAAGAACAGGAATATCCCCTATACATTTCCACAGCATTTCCAGCCAGCAGATTCAAAGACACTCACTAGCGATAGAAAGTTTCTGGCTGCACAAGGAAGAGGGAAATTCCAGGACTATTTGACTTCACTCTTGTCATAGCTAAAACTTAACAGTGCA
>PVIY010059791.1:0-11895 GCA_004026745.1 Myrmecophaga tridactyla
ACAGTAATTAAGACAGTGAGTCTTGGTACAGGGCCTGGGAAATAGGTCAATGAAACAGAACAGAATGCTCAGAAATTGCCCATGGACACTGATTTCTCACAGAGGGGTACCGCAGATCCATGGGGAAAGGAGAGACACCTCAGTAAATACAGCAGGGGCAGAATCTCATATGAAAAGAAATACATTAACAGTCTTCCTCCCACACTGCACAAAAACAAGTCTCTGGTGGATTTTATTAGACACGATAGGGAAAATGATACAACATTTGGAAGAAATAGCAATTCATCTTTGTGACCTCTGGATAAAACTCTTAAGCACACAAATGTGTAATTAATCCCCAAAGAACAAGGTTTATAAGCTTGACTACGTTAGAATTGAGAATTTTTGTTCACCAAATTATGTAATCTAAAGAAAGGTGAAAATATATGACAGCAAATGGAAATACTACAGGACTTAAAACTGACAAAAGATAAGTATATGAGCATGTAATAGAATAATAAAGATGAATAAAAAAGACACTGATAGAAATATGAGCAAAAGACAAGAACAGGACTTTCACAGAAGAATAAAACCAAATTTCTTATGAGAAAATAAATTCTTACATCACTGATAATTAGGAAAATACTTGAAATCAGAATTAGATTATCATCTCACACTATCAGATTGGCAATTCCAAATTTTGATGAAAAGAGAAAAAAACAGGCAATACTTGCCCACTACTAGTGAAAGATTAAATTAGTTCAATCACTTTGGAAACATTTGAGCACATCTCATGTTGTATTTTTCCCAAAGTGCAGAAATTCCACTCCTAGATGCAAACCTTGGATACATCCTTGCACATATGTACAAGGAGACACACAAGAGTTTGTCTGAACACTATTGTCATATTGGCAAAAATCTAGAAATGGTCCACATGTTCATCAACCGTAGACTGAATAAATAAACTGTAATATATTCACAATTGTAAGCCACATCAGTGTGAAGGAACCTCAAAGATTATGCTAAATTAAAGGAGAAAATCACAAAAGGAATATATGCAGACTGATTCCATTTATACAAAATCTAAAAATAGGTAAAACTAAATGTATTGCCTAGGGATATGTACGCAGTCAGTCCAACCATCCATAAAAGCAATGAGTGACGAACACAAAATGCAGGCTGGAATACCCGCAAGCAGGGTACGGAGGGTGTACCCAAGGGACGTTTTTCTGACCAATCTCGTAGCCACATTGATGCCTATCTTATCTTTCTTTAAACTGGTCATAGGTTTTATATACTCTTTTGCATGCATGATCTGTTTCCTCCTTTTAAATAAAAGAAACAGGTATGCTTTGCTTTAAACCATCAGGGATGAAATAAGTCAGGGCCTTGCAAGCCAGAGGTCCAAATGGCTTAGTGTGGCTTCATAAAACAGGGACAAGTAAGCAAACTTTTGAGGTGTCCCCTTGTCCACATGGCTGGAGGCAGATGAATAAAAAGTAATGCAGTATCTCTGCAAAGCACTGCAATCCATAGTTTGTTGACTCTTGCTATAGAGTTCGTGCATATCATGAGCTGGCCCCAAATTCAAGCAAACCTGTGAAGTGGAGGCCTTTGATCTATTTCAAAAGGAAAATAAAAGCCCAAGAAGGACATAACAGCAGTGAGCCCTTCGTATGTTGTGTCAACCTGCTGCCACTATTTCTAATGACATAGAACACTCAAGGACGCTCAAATTCACTCTATGACATTCCTGCCAATTTCCTTGCACACATGAGTCTTATTAAATGCCAGCAGCCATGGGCTGCCAGGGCGTCGGGGCTCACACCTTCCAGTCTCCTGGCGCCAGCCTGGGAGACAGCCAGTGCACGTCACTCACGGGCTCACGTCCATCCTCAGTCCACCTCAGGGGTGAGCCAGGGTTCTCTGCTTTTTGTAAACAAGGAGTGGGATGGCTTGATGCTGTATGTACCCAGGAGATCATGTTCCTGAAGTTAATCCACTCCTGTGGGTTACGGACCCATTGTAAGTGGGAGCTTTTGGTGTGTAGAATCTTAAATTAAATTGATACGTGACCCACCTCATCCAGGGTGTGTCTTAATTCTCTTACTGGAGTCCTTTATAAGAGGATAAATGACAGAGAGAAGACATAGAAAAAAACCTCAGAGAAGCTCAGAGAGAAAAAACTGGAGAAGCTAACCGAGGACTTGCAGAAAACAGAGAGAAAACCCAGAAACAGAGAGGAAGCCAGTACAGTCAGAAGCTGGAAGCAGTGAAACCCAGGAGAGATGGGAGAGACCAGCAGACCTGTACATGCCTAGCCATGTGACAGAGGAGCCCAGGATCGCCAACAGTCAGTCTTAGGGGAGAAAGCTTGTAAGTAAATAAATCCCCATTGTAAAGCCAACTCATTTCTGGTATATTGCACTTCATCGGCTCTAGCAAACTAAAACAGAGATAAAGCATTTTAATCATGAATGCCCTCCCCCCCATACACCGAAAGGGGTGAATTCTAGAGGATCAGCTCTGTAAACTCAGGCTTCGGCACTGTGTACCCAGAGTAGGAGAGATGAGAAAGGTACAAAAGCCACATAATGTGGGACCCATCAACCGTCCCCATAGCCCTAAAGGATGAACCCCTCAGGACCACGTCAGGCCTTGGGAAAGCTGCTGTTATTTCACACCAGCCTCTGCGTGGAGCCCAGCTGGCTGCATTTACTGCAGCTACCTCCTCGAAAGATGAACTTCATGAGATGCTCCATTGGCTCAAAGAGCAAAGTGATTAAAAAGCTGCAAATCAAGAGGGAAATGCAGGTCGAGTCTGTTTATGTTTTGCAAGTCTGGGTACAAAGAATAAGCCTGTTATGGTCTCTGCATGTTATTTCTTGAACTTCCCACTTCAACCTCTGCTACCTTAGTTCCACCACCACCCCTGCCCCTGCTTCCCAATTTCAAAGGCTAACCAAGCAATCAGCAGCATGCAGCTCACATTTTGTGCAGGTTCCATGGGGCCACGTGGTGCAGGCTCTGTCTACACCCAGGGCCCCCTCACCCACTGGCTGGGGTGGGAAGAAATGGGAAGGGGCTTGACATATAAACAACAGCTGCAGCAGCAACAATGGGTAGCGAACTTTCCCTTGCAAGGGGTTTGGGGGGGAAGGGTGGGCAGAGATTCTGAAATTTTTGTTTGATATACACTTTTAAAGAATATAATTAATTGTTTAATGTGAAGAGCTTCCATATATACTAAAATGTACATAACTTCAAAATAGTGAGGGTCCAAGATAACTGTGCGAGCTCGAAAACAGGCCATAGCCGTGTCAAGTGGAACAAAATGAACGCACGAAATCATCCTTTAGGGAGCATACTGGTGTGCTACGGCTCTCTCTGGCTAAAAGCTTTACTAAGAAATTATTTTCCTGTTACCGCCTCCACCTTTTTAATCACCGCATGAGAAGGTTCTTCTTGTTGAGAAGAGAAAATGCAAAAACGAACCACCTAGCATGGGACTGAGTTATTTGCAGTTATAATTCACTCCTGCTCCCCCCAGGGGGAACTGTATTGTGGACAGAAACACTCTGTCAGATGAGAATGTTACCTGTAAAGGTCTTTGGCCAAAGCAATAAAATTCTGACTTGACCCACTGAGGCTGCTTGAGGCCAGGAGGGCACAGAGAGAACAAGGAGTCTCGCTCAACTCAAGTGGCTGGTGCTGGGCTTCCACTCCCAGCCTGGATGCCCAGTGCCCTGCAGCCTCTGACAGGGGCGCTCTGGTCCCGGATGTCTTTTGAAAGTCTGCTCACCCTAGCCTTGGTCTGTCCAAGGCTCCTGTCCATCAGATTCCCAGACCTTGCTCCTAAAACCCACTCATCACTTCCAAAATGCCCTCTTAGTCTCAGCAAGACCTCTCTCACTCCAGCATCTACTGCACTCAAATGGCCTCAGACACACCAGCAAACATGCCAGTACATCTGTTTCCCACATACTAATGGGGAAGCCACATGAACCAAAGAGGCCAAGGGCTTGATGCTCACAGGGAATCAAAGGAAGAAGCCATCTACCTTCCCACCTGCATCCTTGGGCATCACCTCCATAAACTAGCCTAATCATTACTCCCCACTCTTCCCCATAACAGGATCCTCCCTCCTTATGGAAAGGAATGGCCTCTTCTTCTCTGTCTGCCTGTGTCCAGATGTCTTAGTACCAGGATTGTCCCACAGCAAAACCTCATCCTACAGGTTCCACTGATTTAGGGTAGGAATGTGGGCCCCTGGCTGGCCACTGGAGGGACTACTAGGATGGGAGCCATGCAGTGGACAGGAAGGCTAGCCCTGAGGAAGTATGGGCCTGAGCTAGTACTTCATTCAATATTTACAGCAACCCTATAACAAAAGGTTATTCCAAGCCATTTGCACACGGGGTGGCTGCAGAGACTGAGTGACTGTCCAGTGTCATGGGGCAGCCAGAGTCTGAACGGAGGGTCATGCTAACATCTGCCCTGTGCTCTCTTCCACACAGGACCTCAGCCATCACTTCCTGAACCCTCCTGAGCACTGTGTTGTAGCCCAGAAAATCATGTTCTTAGATTTAATCCATTCCTGTGGGTGTGGACCCATTGTAAGCAGGATCTTTTGGTGAGTAGGTTCTTAAGTTAAGATGTGACCCACCTCATTCAGGGTGGGTCTTAATCCTCTTACTGGAGTCCTTTATAAGAAATGAAACACAGTGAGAAACACGCACAAGATGGAGAAAGACACAGAAGCTCAGAAAGAAAGCCCCAGATGGAGCAGCCAGACGCTGAAGTTAGTGAAACTTGGGAGAGAAGGATCAGCAGATGCTGCCATGTGAAGAGGCGTCCAGGACCGTGGGATTGCCTGCTGATGCCTTGATTTGGACATTTTCACAGCCTCAGAATTGTAAGCTTGCAAACTAATAAATTCTCATTGTTAAAAGCCTGCCCATTACTGAGATACAGCATTTAGCTTTAGCAAACCAAAACAAGTGCCAAGCCACAAGATCCAAAGTCCACCTCCCTGGAACCCAAAGAGCTGCCTCCTATCAGAGCCTGCTGGAAAGGAACCAGGAGCCTGAAGGGAAATGAGGGGAGAGTTACATGAATAATTAAGGGCCAGGAAGGATTGATCTGTTCAGGAGATTAGAGGAATTCAATATGTACAGTTTGGCTAAGCTGAGACCAAGGGAGGGGAAGCAGGGGCTGGGGAGAGGCAAGAGAGCAGAATGATCCAAGATGGGTAAACTCTGTGCCTTGCTACAGCCCCAGGGGCAGAGCTGAGTGGGTGAGAAAGATCATTCCAATGATTCCCCAAGGGACAAATTTTGCACCAAAATCCAGAGAGTAGCTCTGTCTAGGCATCCTGTACGGAGTGATCTGGAAAGAGTTACTTGGCCAGCGTCATATAAGTGTAAACGCTCTGTCGACCTACGTTCCAAGAGGGATGCATATCTTAGGGAAGTATAAAGCGTGAGGTCTGTTCCATTCCCTCTCACCCACCTCTGCCCACTCCCAGCTCCCTGACCTCGCGGACCATCTTGTCAAGTCGACCTCAGTCACTGGAGGGAGGGAGGGCAGGCTGGCCGCCGCTCTGTGCCCAGCCTCTGATGAGCAGCCCATCTGTGACACACTTGCACGTCACCCAGGTGCTTCTCCAGCCCGCAACTGAGTTGTTATTCTATGCCCCGATCTGCACTGATCTAACCCGTTGGCATTTTTTGGTGCCAAGTCCGTTAAGGACCGTGCAGACACATTCCTGATCCCAGGCGATGTACTATCCGATGAGGGAGACACATAATGGGATGGCTTCTCAGGTGTCTGATTTAGAAAGGGGAGAACACTGTGGAGGACAAGAGAGCACAAGACGAGGAGCGCTAAGTCTGAAGATCCAGTAGGTTTCCCGGAGAGATGGCTGTAAACTGAGGCTGGAGCATCAGGACGGAGCTGTGTGCCCCAAAAGGAGCCGCCTCCCCGGCAGGGGGCCAGGTGACAGACACCTCTGCTGACTCAGCTTCACTACAGTTTGCTTTTACCTGCAATAGTTGTTTTCATTTCTCACTTTTATGGGATTGACAGAATACCGGTTGTTACAAAAGAACACCACTCACTGCTGGGGTGGTGGTGGTACTTGCTTTTATGTTATCACCTTTCTATCATCTTAAGAACTTTATTAATACAGTCACACTCCAGGCATGGTGCTTATTGCCCTATAAGAGAGCATGTTTTCCAACGGAAAAGCGAGCTCCAGATATGCTAAATTCACAATGGATCAGGAAAGGTTTTTAGGCAGTGAAAGTTGGTAAGTCAATTCAAGAGGCGGGAATTGAACTAGTGACTTAAAACCGGTAAGCTGGAATCGCCTGGAGCAGCAGGAGGTACAGACCCACCTGAGTGGAGCAGGCAGGAAGAACTCGGTCACTATGAGAAAGCAGGGCAGTAACGGACCCAGGGAAGAAGCTAGGAAAGGCTTGAGAGGGGTGAGCCATTCCCATGGCAGCTTTCCAGGAACATCTGGGGAAGCAGACCAGAAACAGGTCATGTTGAGGTGGAGAGCTCATAAGGCTCTCTTCATGGATTTCTCAGATTCTTTAACCCTCTCCTTAAAGGCTGATATGCCTCCAGGATCCTGTTCTCTCCCCACATGCCTGAAACCACCTCTAGACACGGACAAATCCAGACCGTGACAGGCCAAACTAGCTGTGCAAGGAGAAGAAACCATTAATAACCAAAGTTATATGCCCCACAGAGTCAAGCTGGATTCCGTACAAGAGCAGCACACTGAAACCTGTCTGCCTACACAGAATATATTTGTTGAGGTCCTTTCACTCTGTACTAAAGACCTTCATTCAAAAATAGCATCATGGGTAAAGAGTGAATTCTAGAGTCACATTCCAGAGGCAAACTCTGTCCCGGACTAGCTGTGTCTCCTTGAGCCAGTTACTTAATGTCTCTGTGCTCTGCATCCTCTAATGCATAATGGGGGAAAATAATAGGTGCCACCTGATACGGCTGTTGGGAGGCTTACATTAGTTCACACCCACGGACTTCTTAGAATAGTGCCTAGCACATAATAACTGCCTGATAAATGGTAGATGCTATTATTTATTATTAACGTTATTAGAATGATAGAGAATGGTGTACTAAAGGCACCATCTGTGCAGTCATCCCAGCCAGTAACCTGGAGTTGCTCCTGTGTCAAGATGTGGTGCTTTAACCCTAATTCCCAAAGTTGCTAATGTAAGGGCATTGCCTCAGGTGCCAGGGGAGAGCTGGTGGGTGGGTGAATGCCATCCCAAAGCCAATCAAGTCTCCAGGTCCAGAGAGTGGCTTCAAAAAGCAGTGTGTAACCACAGGATGCTTCACAATAAAGGGTTTTTTGTCTGGGGAATATTGGTAGAAAAACCAGCCATTACATAGAAAGGGGTCCCCAGCAGGACCCTCCTTCCTCAGTCAAGGCCAGCTCAAGACTTGCCCTGCCACATTGATCTCACCCTTGACTGCACCCTAAAATCACCTGGACAGCTTTTAATGAATACCTACTACTGCTGAAGCCCTTCCCCAAGGCAACACAGCTAGGATGTAGAGCACTGGAGATTTTTAACAGTCTCTCTAGACCTCATGTTCCAATGTGTCACCAGGGTTGAGAAACCACTGCTCTAGAGTCTGCCCAGCAGGAACCACTGGGGAATCTTGTTTAACATGCAGATTCTGAAGCAGGAGGAGGTCTGGGGCAGGGCCCAGAGGTGGTGCAATTCCTATGAGCTCTCAGGTGCTGCTGAGGCTGCTGGTCTGTGCTCTGCAATTTGAGTAGTGGGAGGCTGCATCTGGCAACAATGTTTGCCCAGAAGCCCAAAGTAGATGCTCATGAGACCCTCGGGTGGGAAGCGTGGCTGGGTTCTAAGTCGTTGTGGACAAGGACAGATGCATTGAAATCTGCCATGCCCTTCTCAGTATAGCCACACCTGGGCAGGTGTGCGGTTGAGCCAGGTGGACAAGGGCTGCCACAGGGAGCGTCTGAGGCTGGAATGGGAAGACCTAAGACTCAATAGTGAAAAGAGGCGGGAGGATCAGGCAGGCAGCTGCAGCACTTATAAGAAAATCTCATTCTCAGCACTAGCAGGCAACATCTCCTGGCCCAGGTCTCAGCTATGCAGCCTCTTGTGTTGTTCACTGAGGTCTGCCATGAGCATTAATCTTGGCTCAACTGGATTGTAGGTGGCTTGGATGGAGGACATGTGCCATTTCTCTCCTGTGGCCTTGGAGTGCCTGGAGTCTGGCTAAGCTCAGAGTGTGTGCTCTGCTAATTGATTCCATGGTAGACACTGCCCAGAACCCCCAGCTCCCAGGGAGTCACCCTGATATATTGAAGACAACACTTGAGGCTTGGCAGGGGAGAATCCTCCATCACGACAAAACAAATCCAAGTACCCAATCAGAAGTGCTGGAGAACAAAGGTGCCAGAAAAACCCTGGACAATGCTGGGTGGGGAACTGGTGGACAATACCCCAGTTGCCTCCCCCAGTTGGAGTAACTGTGGTGTAGCCATCCCCCAGTCCCCCACCCGTGGGTATGAAAGTAGAAGCTCCCAGGGGAAACCGGTTAGGTAACTTCTGCTCTTTTGACTTCCTTTCCATCCCGGTCTTGCCTCCCCACTTCCTTCCAAGTGATTCCTGGAGTCACTTCCCCAAATAAATAACCTGCCTTCCAATTCTTGTCTCAGGGTCTGTGGCTGAGAAAACCCACATCAAAACAGACGAGATTGTGCTTTTGTCAAGTACCAACACTTACTGCCAGTGCAAGCCTAGTCTTGGTTGGTGTGAAAAAAAAAGTTAGTGAAAGATTTTTAGGTCTGTAAAAATGCTCAGGACCGTCTATGTTTTTTCCTTCCATTATTAACATTTCTCCAAAATATGCATGTGCCTAAAGCACTCACCTGTAATTATAAAATACTTCAAGGGAGCAAAACACACACAGGAGATTGCTAAATATAACAAAGCAGTTTATGTGTACTTATAAGTAATATAGTGTGTGCCCTTTCCCATTAAAAATATTTAAATCCCCTGGACGACAATAGAACACATATCAGAATCCCACATATCACCCATGCCAAGGAAAGAGCTCTGTACAGTTTCGTGCCAACCCTAAGGTAACCAGTAGACTAATCACGGCAATCCAGAATGCCAGATGTTCATGCTGCTGGGTCTTTTTGGTGGTTAGCTGTACCTCCATAAATAGCTGCTTCACAGCTATTACCTAGAGACTGAGGATATGGAAAATAGCTGTTATATGAGAAACGTAAAAGGTTTTCCTTAAGGGAATCATATACATGTTTTAATGTAAGACAGTGAAAATTAAAATGCACCAAGCTCAACATGGAAAAGAGGGGGAGGCATGGGGAAATGCCTTTTAGGGACATGCTGAGAGGGCACCAGAGCTATCCTTGTGGGAAAGTAAAGGTTTACCCAGGAGAAGCCCATGGGCTGCACCAAGAAGGAGCCAGGAACAGGAACCCGTTAATCCTCATCATGGAGACCAACAGCTGAGCAAACTGAGCTGACAAATGGAAAGGTCAAGTGTTCCATTTCAAGGCTATGCATTGTAATGGCAGGCAGCAGAGATACCTAGGCAACTCTGAATTGCAAGATGTGGGAACTCAGGGATGGAAATGGCCATTTTCTCCATGCAAAGACGGGTAAGGGAGTCTGTTCTGGTATTTTATTGCAAGCTCATGATTCAAATCTATGCCACAGTTAAGGGGAATGTACTAGTCACAAAATAAAGAAATGCAGTCTTTACTCAGTAAATGTATAGCCTTGTCTCCTCTGTTTCAAGTATAGTGGTTAAAATTTTATTTTAAATTGGCCAGCTCTTAAAATGGTAAAATGATTTGTCCATCATGCAAAAGCCATGACTTTACATTGTACATGTGAAATTCTGGCATTTTCTGCCTCTGTGTGTGTGTGTGTACCGTGCACAGAGGGGAGAACCAGGGAGAATAACTTTTGGCAAACCCTTAACCGTATAAAGAAACACCATTTTTTAGCCTCCAATAAGTAGCAACTCATTATGACTAATGTCGCAAAGAAAATGCAAAATATCTGAAATGCAGCCATGTTGGTAAAAGGCAAATGCTTTTGTCATTTGCAAATTCACTCATACTCATTAGCCATTTTAATATCATTTTGAAATTATTCTTCCCTTCTTGGTTCCTGCTTTCTGGCTATTCTCTTTGACAAAATGTTTGCATTAATTTGTCAATAGAAACAAAATACATGTCAGTGAAGCAATTGATTTCAGAGCCCAAGGATGAATCAGAAAGAATTACACAGAAGAAAATCAACGCACAGAGAGGGTGAGGATCTGCATGAAGCCAGGCGGGGAGAAGAGCTCCAGCAAGATACCATATTCTCCAAAAGTGAGTCTCGAAGGAAAGGGTGTGAGGGCGCGTACATAGGTGACATTTACTCTGCTCTCTTTAAGAGCAGACACAAAACCTCTCTTTGTTCACTTTTCAGTTCCACAGGGTAGAGCAACATCCCTTCCAGAGCCACAACGAGAGATCTGCCCTTTGCCCCGCCTGCCGTAGGTGAGAAAACAGCAAACTCTCCTCCTGTACTTGCCAAGCTAATCACAGAAGGGGGTTCAAAGGAGAAAAACAAAGTGCCCCTTTCCCAAGGTGACAGCTGATTGACAGGGACAGTCTGACTCTATTAAGACAAGGAGACAAGAAGAGAGGATTGGGTAAACTCCATGGACAGTTTTCGTCCAGCAGCATTAATTGCCTTCCCAAGCATCCCTTCTCACCTAACTCCAGAGAAGATACAGAGCCTGCCCTTGCAGGCATGCTGCCAAGAAGAAAAATAGACATTTGCCATGGTCCTCTTCCTAGTTCCTTCTGGGGTCCTGATTCCTGATTCTCCCCTCCTGCTCTGCCAACACCTTCCCTTCTCCAAAGGACTCATTATGAGATGGATGTATTCACAGTCGGTGGCAAACCTGCTTGGGAGAGTATCTCACAGGCACCAGACGCAGTTTCTCCTTGCCAAATTGACAGCCTTTAATAAAACCAATATAGGGTAAATATGCTTTTCAGTGCTCTAAAGTTCAGCCTTTCAAACACAAGCAGACTTGCACAATGAAATTTCATTTTCTAACCATTTGGTTGCAGTTAAATGTGGCCATTTTGGATGAGCATTTCAAAATCTATTGATGGACCAATTTGCACTATCGATTGATACTAACTGTAAACTCAAAGCCTCTCATCCAAATCCCTGTAATTGGTCCTAAATGACATATTTTTTTTATGACTTTGGGAAGAGGAGGGAAAGAAATGTGCCAAAGATGACTCACACAAAGAAATTCACATCCCATCTTTGTTTTCCTTTCTGTGGCATAGATACTGACTACCGTTTTTTCTCCTTGAGCAAAGTAGTGAGAATGCTAACAGCAGTCTGGATTTTTCCTGTTCTGCTACCATAATTAGAAAAATAGACTAAAATTATACAGGAGCAGATTGAGGCAAAAAAAAATGCTGCTTTCCCATGAAATAGCTAACTCTTTTATTTAATTCAAAGGCTTTTCTCGCCCTCCATATACCTTGCATTTCTGCTTGGTTGCTATACCTCTTTTAGGTCCATTTTAGGTCTATTAAGGACCAACACCGTCTTTGAGAAGGCTCAGATATTGATGGGAAGTGTGTTTACGAATGCTGGCATGGCTGTTATGGAATTGTACCCGATACACCCTAGCCCTTTCTGGTGGACACTGGCAGAAGACCACCTGCCCATAATTACAGGATATTGACAACATCAGGTTGGCGGATTAACTTCATGTAAATTCAAAATGAGGCCAATCAAGCAACCCTGATATTAATTATCTCACAAGACACCATCTGTAAGACACAGG